>JAODUG010060280.1:0-14535 GCA_027564795.1 Aphredoderus sayanus
TAAACAGTAATAACAGTAATAACAGTAATAATTAAACAGTAATAACAGTAATAATTAAACAGTAATAACAGTAATAATTAAACAGTAATAACAGTAATAATTAAACAATAATAACAGTAATAATTAAACAGTAATAACAGTAATAACAGTAACTCACCAGGGGCAGCGGCTGCAGGTGCCTCTTCCTCTCCACTAGGGGCACACTCTGTGTTGGAGCGCTTGGTCTTGTGGATGACGCGCTTCTTGAAGGAGCTCCAGATGTCGTTGGCGTGGTGCGTCACCGTGACTCCCGCTCCTCCCGCCTCCTCCTCTGCCTCCTCCTCCACGCCTCCTTCCACCTGCTCCTTCTCCTGCTCTCCCCCCTCCCCCTCCCCCTCAGCGCCGGCCTCCACCCCTCCCCCCGGCTGTGCCCTGCTGGCCAGCCCCCCCAGCGAGGGGTCCCTCTTCAGGCCCTGGAAGGTCCAGGAGCGCTTCAGCTTCCACCTCCGCTGGGTGGAGCTGTCTCCGCCCCCCTCCTCCCCCCCCGCCTCCTCCTCCCTGGCCTCCTCCTCCGCCCCTCCCCCAACACCCACCTCTGCCCCTCCCCCTGCCCTCCTGTGTGTCTTGTGTGTCATCATCTTCTTGAAGGAGCTCCAGCGCCTCACGTTCTTGGTGGCCTTCTTCTCCCCCTCCCCCTCTGCCTCCCCCCCTGCACCCTCCCCCACCCCTCCCCCCGCCTCCCCCTCTGGGGTGGGGCTCCCTGCGGCCTCCATGCGATCCAGGGAGCGGGAGAGGAGCCTGGAGGGCGTGCGTGAGAAGATGCGCGCCACGGGCTTCCTGATCATCTCCCGCACGCCCATCTTCACCTTGTGCTCCTCCTTCTCCTTGTGCTCCTCCTTCTCCTTGGCCTCCTCCTTCTCCTTGGCCTCCTCCTTCTCCTTGTGCTCCTCCTTCTCCTTGGCCTCCTCCTTCTCCTTGTGCTCCTCCTTCTCCTTGTGCTCCTCCTTCTCCTTGGCCTCCTCCTTCTCCTTGGCCTCCTCCTTCTCTCCGTTCTCCAGGGTGTTCTCCGTCTGCCCCTCGGCCTCCGCTCCTCCTTCCACCACACCCTCGCACGCCCCCTCTCCCCCCTCCCCCTCCCCCTTGGCCCCGCCCTCGGCCGGGGGCTCCTGCTCCTTCTTCCTGCGGGCCCCCATCACCTTGCCCAGCCCGCTCCTGCTCAGCAGGGAGTCCAGGAAGGAGCTCTTGGGCTCTGTGCAGGAGGAGGTGGGTGGGGGCGTGCTGTCCTCCTGCACGCTCTCCGTTGGCCCCTCGTTGTCCTGCTGCACCTCGCCCACTTTCTCCTCCTCATCCTTCTTCTCCTGCTGCTCCTCCTCGGCCACGCCGCCCTCCAGCGCCACCGGGGGAGCCAGGGAGCTTGCTTCAGTCGCAGCCATTGTGCAGAAGATCAGAAGCAGAGACCACCACCTGTCCTGCCCTCTCTCTCTCTCCCTCTCTCTCTCTCTCTCTCTCTCTCTCTCTCACTCTTTCTCTCTTGCTCTTTGTCTCTCTCTCTCTCTCTCTCTCTCTCTCTCTCTCTTGCTCTTTGTCTCTCTCCCTCTCTCTCGTCCCGCAGTGTGTGTGTGTGTGCTCTCAAGTCATGGAGAGCACTGGAGAGGAGGTGAAACTCTCAACATCCTACTGTTGTCCCTACGAGAGGGCAAGAGGAGGGGGAGGGAGGAGGGGGAGAGAGAGAGAGGAGGGGAGGGAGAGAGAGGAGGGGGAGGGCGGAAGGGAGGGAGAGGAGGGGGAGGGAGAGAGAGAGGAGGGGGAGGGAGAGAGAGAGGGGAGGGAGAGGAGGGGGAGGGAGAGAGAGGAGGGGGAGGGAGAGGAGGGGGAGGGAGAGAGAGAGGAGGGGAGGGGAGGGGGGAGAGAGAGATGGTTAATGTCTGTCATGGTCACTACAACAGGTTTCTACCTACGGTAATGCATGAATATAGTTCCATGTATTGGTCAGGGACAACACAACCAACAGCCTGGAACAGCGTTATGCTGTAGGGTTTATAGGTGTGACTGCTGCAGGTCAGCTTCAGATGAAAACATCATCAAAGATCATTACAGAATGCAGCTCATGTCATCAACAGCATATCTGTAGGATGTGCCGTTTAATTCGCTGCCTGTCTGAGATGTGGCTGCCATGGAAACAACTGCCCGTACCAATCAGGAGACAGGATGGCTTTTTGGCGGGGAAACGTCCCGAGTGTTACCGTGGTAACGGAAAAGGTGTGGATGTATGATTGTTCTTGGTATGTTTGTCAGTCAGTCTGAATGGGAGACAGAAATCAGCCAATTACAGCTCTCCAACAACAAGAACTCCCTTATGTGGATGTTATTGACTATTTTAACCCCCCTGTCGCCCTAGGTTAGGGTTAGGGTTAGGTTAGAGAAGAGGTCTTTTGTGGGTCATTATTACGGGTTAATCCACCTGTTGTCCTTGGGTCAAAATGGTTAGGTTAAAATTAGGTTAATAATAAATAATTATTTTATTATTATTTAGTCTCGGGGACGTTCATCTGACAGTGGACACACAGTCTGTCTTCTGGTGGGAGCCATGTGTGTCTGTCTGCCTGTCTCCACCGCCAGACTGTGGTCACTGAGTCTGTCTTCTGGTGGGAGAAGTGTGTCTGTCTGCCTGTCTCCACTGCCAGACTGTGGTCTCTGAGTCTGTCTTCTGGTGGGAGCCATGTGTGTCTGTGTCTGCCTGTCTCCCCCACCAGACTGTGGTCACTGAGTCTGTCTTCTGGTGGGAGACATGTGTGTCTGTCTGCCTGTCTCCACCACCAGACTGTGGTCACTGAGTCTGTCTTCTGGTGGGAGACATGTGTGTCTGTCTGCCTGTCTCCACCACCAGACTGTGGTCACTGAGTCTGTACCTGGTCAGTTTTACTCTGTTGTTAGTCACAGTGGTCAGGTACTGTGCTAGTGTGTACTCTCTATTGGGGGACACATAGCAATTTAGTTTGTTTTGATTATTTGTTTTTTCCTTCCAATAGTCTTACATTTCTTTCAGTTTTTTAGAATTTGGTTAGGCCAATTTGGTTAGGATTGTGGTGTCTTTGTTGGGCATGTGTGTTTTATATTCCGGGACCAGCTGACTGAGGGGACATTTATTGTTCATCTCCTGGCAGGTGAGGGCCTTGTGCTGGAGTGTGGTGGGGTCATTACATTTGAGGTGATCGTTTTTGGACATTTAGTATGAGGGGGTACTAGCCTACTTCTGCTCTGCATGCATTATTAGGTATTTTTCTTTGTATTTTAAGTAATTGTCAACAAAACTCAGCATGTATGGTTTCCAATGATGTTTTTCCCATTTCTCTCTCTCTCTCTCTCTCTCCCTCTCTCTCTCTTTCTCTTTCTCTTTCTCTCTCTCTCTCTCTCTCTCTCTCTCTCTCTCTCTCTCTCTCTCAGTCCTGCCAGTTTCCTGCAGCCTAGTCGTCACAGTGATTTACAAAATGGCTGACCGTAGCATAGCCATTGGTTTCTCAGTACGCCTGTTGTTTAAGACAAATGGCGGAAGCTTCCATATCTAGCTCGGTGTGACAAATTCTTAGGAAAAGGGGGAAAATTATTGTATGTGTGCACATGTTTGTGCGTGCGTGCATACCATCTGCATTTGCACGTCTTTCCATCTGTAGGCTAAAAAGTGGCACGCAGGGGGGTCCTATGTGAGTTTGTGGGTGTGTGTTTTGTGTATAAATGTGATTTTTACATCTAACGTTTTGTGGTTTTGATGGTGACCACATATGTGTGTGTGTGTGTGTGTGTGCCTGTGCTTGTGCACATGCATGTGTGTTTTGTCTCAGCAGGGGTTCCTGCTGCAGTCCTGCTGATTGGAGTGTCAGGGCTGGGTTTAGTTACCATGGCAACCACTCTGGGCTTCGATCAAACACCCCCTTCGTCTTAATAAATCTTCTCTCACCCTTTCTCTCTATTGCACTCTCTTCCTGTCTCTCCTTTTCTCTAATTTGTTTGTGTTTTGCTGGCATCCTCTCACTTTATCTCTCAGATATTCAATCAGAAAAAAACTTTGAATAAATGTTATGGGATACTATTTTCAGTATAAGCATACTGCCTTTCATATGCAATTTATGGAGGTTGGGTTTTTAAAAACAGCCAGAAAGTATTTTCCACTTTACTAATCAAGACTAATATTCTGCCGAGGTTTCTTTGCAAACTTTGCTAGGCAGTAAATCTGTATTTTGAATGAATATGTGATGTTAAGAGTTTCTTTGTAAGCTATTATTAGATGGAAAAACAACTATTGTTGTGTGGCTTTTGTGTGAGAACTGTCAATGTGTATTTCCCCATGGTTAAATTTGACACGTGACACAAAACAAAGACATTTCAGACCCAAAGTAGCTTAAATTGAATTTCATTTTGCTTATCATATACTTTGACAAAATGATTGCATTTATTATATTCCATTATACTGTACAGTTTTTAATGTTCTAAATTCAAATGTTACTTCTTACTTTATAGCATGTATCGCATGTATCCGTATTCCTGAATGCTTGACTTTGGATGATAGCTGCCTTCCACCAAGAGCGATTTTAAAATCTAGCTTACGCCACAACTTTGCCGTCCTCAGCAGAAACTAGACATGTACTGTACTGCACTGCCATGAACTGCTAGCATAGAGATGGCCCCCGTTTGTCCAGTTTACCCTTGCAGACCTGTCAGTTTACACTCTGCGAGTGTAGTTATGTGCAGACGTTGTTGCAGCATCCCATGATATGCAGTGCATTTTGTGACTTGTGCTGTGTACATGCACAGAATGAATATCAATGGTATATGCCGTTATTAACAGTGTGTCACTGTGTATCTGTGTGGTTACCTGTTACATCTGCATCACATGTTGCATGTGAAGCAGTGTGAGAAGGTTGAGGCGAGATGGTCTTTATTGCTGTTCATTTTTGAAAGTTAGTAACAAATGCTGATTGCAATTAGGATTAACAAGAAATTAGTATGTTTCCTAAAATGGAGAGTCAGAGAGATGGAGAAAGAGCGGTGTGAGGAAGAAACAGTGAGGCAGACAGAAACTAAAATAAGAAAGGAGAGTGCAAAACAGGTGAGGAGAAGGAGACAGGGTGAGAAAAAGCAAAAGTGTAGTTGTGAGCTTGGGCGGGGGGAGGGTGGGGGGCAGATGCTAGCGTCACATCAGGGACGGGAGAAGCTGGCAGTAATGCTAATGCCAGGAAGCAGTCAGCCAGCAAGACTGTCTCTGCCTATATTGAACTTGTGTGTGCGCGTGCATCTAAGGGAGGAGTCAGTTATTCATGGTATTACTGTTGCTCCTGCCCGCCCTTACATCCTCTACTTCTCACTCTTTCTTCACAACTTTTCTTGTCTCCTCTCTCACGCTTCCTCTCACATCTTGAATATATGCACTGTCAGACGGCGGTGCACTACGGCTGTGCTTAGAAGACCACCACTTGCAGTGAAAAATCTGCAGTGAAACACTTTGGTCTATAGTTACTCAAATCATCAATAAATATTTATCAGTTTTCACATCTTCCTGACATGTTTTAGCATTGTTGAAATGCCCCAGTTTGGGTTCTCGTCTAAAATCCCAGAGTGAATCTACTTATATTAATTTTGACTGATACAGGAGATCAAGTACACTAGGGCATCAGTCATATTAAGCTTAGCTTACCTATTTTATTACCAATAAATAACCAATATATACAGTACTTCTCCTAACACTTCTTCCTGTCCTCTCTTTTGCTCTCTCCCCAGGCGGTGACAGCACTAACAGACTTGTTGAGGGATAACCTGTGCAATAGAAAAGTAAAGCAGTTCCTGCTGCCACCTCTAGGGGAGCTCCTTTATCTCATTGCTTCCCAGGTACAGTAGCATGACATTTGTGACTGCAGTCTACATAGCATGTACCCAAAGCACACACCCCAAAGCATACATAATAAACTAAACTCGCAATTCTCATTAAAACCTAAACACTGTATTTAGTCAAATTACTATTATTTACATCTGCTTATGTATTGTTTATTGTAGGCATATATCATTTTAAAAAATCAGTAATTTCACTTTGTATTCATTAAATACAGTTGAAAGCATACTTCAAAAGGAGCTGCAGAGAGCTCTTTATTTGTACACTATCTGTAAACATGGCCACCTCACTCTATATTTGAAGAAGGAAAGTGTATTTTGTTGTATCTTACAAGTTCAGTAAGAATTACTCAAGCCTTTTAGCAGTTTGAGTTATTGATGTGTTTTCCTGGTTCATGTCAAATCATCAAGGTTTTCAGGCCTGGCACTTTTGGATAATGCTTATTTTATTATTTTAGTCTATTCAGAACAGGTCTAGGAAGAGGATTATATATTATACTATATTATATACTGGTATATTTAATATACACAACAACAACATACATATGTATACACATATTTGGATTACACAATATATGTAGTAATCATGTCCAAATAAAATTATTATGGCTACAAAGTAAGAGGAGACATTTTTATAATTTTACATTGCAGACAATGTATTAAAAGGCTTATTGTAATTTGGCTGGCTACTGGCTAGTACGGTAAGTAATTTACTGTATTTAAGGAAGGATAAATATAATATTTACTTTAACTACTTATAAAAGGAGACCTATTTTGTAACTGAATAAATTAAATTCAATGACAGACAACAAATCACATTTTACTTAGAATAAATTGTCCTACAGTATATGTGATTTACTAATGTTAAATTATAAACAATATGATCTATTAACTTGTACTTTGTATGATTCTGCGCTATCAGTTGAAATTTAGCCAAAGTTTTGCTGTGTTTTATCGAGACATGTTCTATGTAATAGTTATAATGTGATACTGTATTAATCCTTATAGGAGTGAATTTTAGTCACCTGGAGCTGGTATTGAGACAGTATTGAGACATTCCAACAAAGAATGCATTTAACTGCTACAAAGAAATGAATTTAAAGCTTTTGTGCACCGTTTTTTTTAACCCTGTTTTTTGTCGATATGTCCCTAAAGCTATTGAGAACACTTGGCTTTATTACCTTTTAGGCTATCTATTTATTTGAATTGAAAATTAGATCTTTTAAACTCTCTGTAGGAACACTATATCATCCATTTACTGAATTATAGTCAATGACAGTGATTACTGTAGCTCTGGTGCTTAGTTGATGTTAAACAATGGCAGCAATTGGCCATAATGCCTTTTTGGCTATCTGTAGTTTAATTTAGGATCTAGGCTTATTTCTCGAACATAGCCAGCTAAATGTTGTTCTCTGTCTAGTCGATGCCAGTGATTAGCTATAGTGCTGTTTAGGCATCTGTTTGGCAAGGCTACTCATTAAATTGAGCCTTGGATAGAGGTTAGGCCAGTCAAGGAGAATGATTAGTTCTGCATGCCTCTTTTCTTTCTGGGTTTTCTGCATGCCTCTTTTCTTTCTGGGTTTTTGTTGGTGGCTGAATTGAGTTTTTAAAGATTCCCCAGGTAGACTGGCTGGTCCTCTGCCTGGCGTTTTCTAAAGTCAATGTCAATAATCAGCTCCAGTGCTCCGTACTCTCAAGGTTAGTTATAGCCTAAAGCCCTGATAAACACAGCTGTATCTTGGCTACAGTTGGCCCATTTGGTTGTAAATTAACTTATTCCAGCATAGAATAGTGTAGGTTATTCTATGAAAACTATAACATGTTGCCTCTCAGCAGGAGTTCCCTATAAAGCAGAATAAATAGTGCTATCAAAATTATGTGGATTGCACCTTTTACACAGGTAAAATGGACTGCTTTGCTTTTCTTTACCTGTTCAGCACCCTTCAATGACAATGATTCACTATAGCCTCCAGTGCTGTATCTATGCTCAAGGTTAGAGATAGCCTAGAGCCTAGCATAGCCAGAAACTGTGCAAGGGAATGTTAAATAATGCCAGATATATTGGTGGAACATCATGATATAACTCCATATTTGCTATATACCTAGAGATGTGTACCCTGCAACTTCTAGGAACATTTGGTAAATCTGGTTTAAGAAGGTTTCTGGGTGGTTCGAGAGAAAAGTCCAATAAATCAACCATCAACCATAAAATAACCTGAACAATAATAAATAAAGAAAAAGCTCTGTGAGTCAAGCAGAAACATTGCTAAAATATGTACATTTAGCTAACAACAAGTAATGGATGCTAATCAACAGTAAGTGTACACAGTTTGATGTCCAGGCATGGCTATTAAGATGTCAGCTCTTCCATTGCTCTTTCCTCCCTGCCTCCCCTCTTTCCCTCTCACCCCCTCTCCATTCCCTTCTCTCTCTCTCTCTCTCTCTCTCTCTCTCTCTCTGTCCCTCTCTCTCTCTCTCTCTCTCTCTCTCTGACACCCCCACCTGCCCCGTTTCCCCTCAACATCTACCCCCACCCCCGCTCCCTCCCTGTGTCTCTCTATCAGGAGGAGAAAAGAGGCTCCCCAGAGGCACTGTGGTTCGTTCCTGCTGCTGCCTACATTGGCTTAATGAGGAGCCTGCGGGAAGGGGTGAGTGTCTCTGTGTATGTCTGTCTGTGTGTGTCTGCGTGCGCCTGTTTTTCTGTCTGCCTGTGTAATGTATCTGTGACTAAGTCTGTGCCTTCCCCACTCTGTGTGTGTGTATTGCAGGGGATCCCAGCGTGTAGTAATGATTAGGAAGCTGTAGGGGCCTAGAGCATTGTTTGCCAGCTGCAAGTCAAGGGCACGCAGAGCAGTCACACACACACACACACTCACACTCATATGCATCACGCATAAACACAGACAGAGCAGTCACACACACACACACACACACACACGCACACACCTGCATCAAACACAGCCCTGTACTGTTCAGCAGTCTGACCTCAGCAGGAATTAGGACCCTGCAGACAAACACACACACACACACACACACACACACACACACACACACACACACACACACACAGAACAGGGACAGAGGCTGTAGTATATATTTCTTTAAACAGACAGGTGTTGCAATAGTATATGAAGTTTTCCTTCTGAATGAATGAATGTAAATGAAACTGGTCTGAGCGGTTGTTAGCTGGTATATACTGTTGCTCCTTCTCCCAAGGGATGGTTATCGGGGATGTGCTTGGTGGTGGCGTGGTTGAGGGAACAGGAGCTGGAAGAGAGAACTTTGAGGGGGGGGGGGGGGGTTTAACTTATTTATCATTATTGAGTTGTGAGAGTGCGCTGACTGACACACACATACACACAATGTCACTAAGCACAGCCCCGGGGAGCTGACACTCCTCAGACCTGTCCTCCCCCCTCCCCATCTCCCCCTGTTTCCATGACTGGCAGAATTTTGTTGTTGTTGTAATACCCAGCCTTATTTGTTACATGTCATGGTCGTGTAAACAATATTTAGTCCCAAGGTATAAATAAATAATAATAAAGGCGGTGATAAATTATCTGGCTTTTCTCCTCTAGTTAATGTGGAAGAATTTGTATTAACATCTCAGTGCTCTGGATTCAGAACAGCTCAAATACTTGTGTAATCAAATATAATCTATGTTGTTGTGTTGTTTTGGTGTTTCGTCTAATTATATGCTCACCATAATGTTACAAGTTACTGTAGGGCAAACATTAAAGCGTTACTTGATTTAACACTCCTGTTGATATAAACACACTACCTTAAAGTGCCAGAAGATGGCACCACCTGATTGTGTCTGATTGTGTATTCCTCTTTTGTGTCAGTGCTGTGTGTATTTCCTTATGTATTTTATTTTATTTATTTATTTTTTGTACCTTTTAACCCTCCTGTTGTCCTTGGGTTTCAAACGCACTACCTTGTTGTGCCAGCAGTGCACATCATGTCTGTGTAAGCTGTAGAATTAGGTTTGGCGCCTTCTGTCTGCCACACAGATGTAGTGCATTGGGTCAGTTTGACCCGGAGGACAACAGGAGGGTTAAAACCCTGAAGCATTGTGTGGTGAGGTTAAGTTTGTGTGTATTGGTTCACAGCAGCATGTTGTTTAAGAGATTTACAGGTATTTACAGATCGGTAATTTGGTTCCAGAGAACTATCTTTTTCAGTGCTTTTTATTCCAGCCATGGTGTTCATACAGTACACACTGTGCAGCAGGCTGTTAGAGGGCCCTTGCTGTCACAGAGCTGCAGTCTCAGTGCCAGGACACTGTCTAATGCGCTCCAGGCACTGTAGCTTCTACACCTTCCTGTGACCCACTCTCTTCCCCTCTTGACCTGCCAGAGTAGGAGAGGAGATGGGGTGGGGGACTGAGGCAGATAGGCAGAGTGTCAGAGAGAGGAGAGTGGGGGAGCGGGTAGATGGCATTGGAGTGAAAGACAGGCTTCCAGGCCAGACTTCAGCTGCAGGAAATTATTTATGATCTCCAAGATGATTCTGCCAGTCTGTGTGTGTGTGTGTGTGTGTGTGTGTGTGTGTGTGTGTGTGCGTGTGCGTGTGTGTGTGTGTAAAGATATCATGCTGCGTGCACGTTATTAACAGGGACGGACAACCCTTACTGCGCACACACACACACACACACCCACACACACTCACACACCAGTGCAGCAGTGATGAGCCTATTAAATATTTAATACTATCCTCTACAGAGGAGAGAAGAACAGAGGGGGACTTTCTCGGGTCTTACCCTTGGTGTCTTAAACATGCGCTTGCCAATGCATGGACATGCAGACACACACACAAACACGCACACACATTAGTTAGTACAGGCAACCTACTATTTAAGGTTGTGCTTTCTGCCTCATATTGTTGAGTATTAGGCAAAGAGTACAATAGTACAACTGGTTGCAGAAATATGCAGCAGCAAAACTAGAAACCGTGTCTGTCTTGCTGTCTCTGTGTGTGTCCGTTTGTTGTGGGTTTTCTGTCTGCCTCTGCCTGCTTGTTGCAGTATGTTTGCCTGTCTCTCTTTTGCTAGTCTGTCTGTCTGTTAGTTGTGACGTAGACATGATAGATGGTGTCTGTTGCTGCCATGAGGGCTTATTCAAAGCCAGGTGCACTGACTTCTGAAGGACTGTAATTATGGAGGGGAAACCACATCACACACAACATGCACATCCACACATAAATTGTGCTTGATCCAGTTGTCCTTTGAAGAGTGCCTCAATGGCCAGGTGCAAACAGGTTGGGATATAAATTAATCTACTAATCTACACTTACAGAGATCTTTTCAACTTTCCATATCTGCTTAGCCTTTCAACTCTTTATATCTAAAGCAGTGATTCTCAGAGCTTCTTTTTTTTTTTAGCCCAGCTCCCTAACTTACTAAATCATATATCATCATACTTGAGCTGCATAATGAGAGCTATTTTATATTTGGAGCCATTAGTCTGGGTTAAACCTGATGTAAGAATGGATGTCCCATTACCCCTCTGCAAGGTTTACAAAATCCTTAGCATGATGAACTCTGTCGACACGACGCATGTATTGTAATAATACTCAAATGCGAGCTACCAGGAAGAACATTATGTGCATTAGAAGAATGCAGGATCTGCTTTGACTATTCCCTGAGATCTATTGAAAAAGTGTGAATGGCCATGCAAAAAAGCTGACTTTGTCTATTGTGTGCGAGTATCAGGGGGCATTAGGTTTCCCAAATGGGAACCTTTTATCACAGATGCTACAGTCAGCACTACCCTGCATTTACTTGTTTCCAAGAACTCTAGTGTAGTTTGTCAGACCTGTGTATTTGAGTAAGGCATAACACTAAGAAAACCACAGTATTGAGCTGCTTCAGTATATTGAGGAAAACTATTAGAAAAGTCTAATAAATTTGACACATTAACATTGTTTTCTCTTTCTGACAGTTGACTTGCTGTTAATGTGTACAGTACTACTATTCAAAGAACATGGAACTAAGTCACTTTACAATATTATTTTGTAAAATGCTGAAAGTGGGGAAAACCAGCCAATACTTTTTATGATAGTAAACTTTCTTGGGCGTGTAACTGCATGTTTCCCACCACATTTAACTCTATCTCTCTCTCTCTCTCTTTCTCTCTCTCTCTCTCTCTCTCATTCTCTCTCTCTCTTTCTCTCTCTCTCTCTCTCTCTCTCTCTCTCTCTCCCTCTGTCTCTTCATCTCTCTGTAGTTCCTGGCAGGACTAAAATCTATTAAACACACAGACAGTGGGTGCTCCCCTGTGGGCTCATTAGTGAGCTGGCCCGTATGGCCTGGGGAATGGTGGAACAGACCATCTTACTGACTCCCGCAGGGGTGTCATAAGATTTATTATAATATGCTGTAGCTCTATGTACTCCCAGCCCCATAGTGTTCTATAGCCAGTGGGGATGACATGTGATCATGTGATTAAATAGCCCCCTGCCCCTTACAGGAAATTACCCTGCAACAGTGGCAAATGATTTATTATATGGGTCAATGGGCAGATCAGAAATGAATACAGAGTTAATTGCAAAGGTTTTTGACTATGGCAGCAGTATACCCTTGCGACTTTAGCGCCTGAGCCCAACACATCTTAACAATTCTCAAATCATTCTGAACAATTATTCCTTCCGCTACCTTTTGATAGCAGAACATTAATGAGGAGCCTGCGGAAAAACATTTGTAAGTTGTGATGGTAATATATACAGTATAAAGTCCAGAAGAAGTATTTTCTAGAAGTTCTAATAGTTAAAACATTAACATTTCTCTGATGTCATATCATGTCTTTGACGTGAATTTCTGAATGTGCATGAGTAGAAGGGAGGATCACAGGTGTGCAACATAGTGTGGAACTTGGTTTGCGAGTGGTAACTGGCAGCTGTAGCATGATTATTTGCATAAATCGTAATTAACGGAATACTTTGAGACTATGCAGTTAGCATTGTGTTTCATGAGCGCCCTCTGTAGTGTGCGCTATCTGGGTGGGCATAGTGTCTGAATGATGTAAGGCTGTGAAACCACAATAATAACCCGACAGTCAATCACTTCTGTTCTTCCTCCCGTCTGTCTCCACAATAACTTTCGTGGAAAAACTAATTTCCTGCGTCCCAGAAATTTTATTAGCATGGCCTCCTTGTCTAATGACAAATACCTCTTCTCTGCATGCATGTGTGTGTATACACCATAGGTATACACACATGCATGCGTAGTGCATGTTGGCACAGGTGTATGAGCATGTGAAATGTACACTCAGACTTTCTTTTTCCTGTACTGTATGGTAGTGATTTTAGACTAATCTAATTGTCCATTTGTGAGTTTATTGCTTCTTTATTCAGCTCTGTGTTTCATTGTGTTTCAATGTGTTTCGAAAATCTAATTTAGAGCTGGAAATAAACTGTGAAAAGAGAGTAATTTGAACTCAGTAGTAGTCTAATCATGTTTTATATGGAAATGTAAAAAAGTGTATCCTTTCAGGCAGTGTCACTTAATTAGGATATACTCTATGCAAATGCCGACATTTGTATTGGTGATCTTTTCCTGATTGTATAGATATACTCATTATCCTAAATCCTTCTCCAAAATGGACGCTTTGTATAATATTGCTTTAATGTAATTGAAAACCAAGCAAAATTCCCTTGCAGGTCAATAAGACTGGATTACTGTAAATCTATGTTAAGAACAATCTTGTAATAACAGGAA
The DNA here is from genome assembly GCA_027564795.1 of Aphredoderus sayanus. Taxonomy (NCBI): domain Eukaryota; kingdom Metazoa; phylum Chordata; class Actinopteri; order Percopsiformes; family Aphredoderidae; genus Aphredoderus; species Aphredoderus sayanus. The sequence goes on from JAODUG010060280.1 coordinate 13,577, forward strand.
TTAAGAGTTACGGGGGTGTGGAATTAGCATGCCAGTGATCCACATTTCTCTTGTGTTTGTCGGTGTTCATCATCAAGCTGTAATAGCCCACGTGTGTCTGTCCTACAGGATGATACAGCCGTCCAGCACATGGCTGCTAAGGCCATTGAGAACCTCTCAACCACTGTCACTGGCCCCTCCCACAACCTGGTCACTACGGAGATAGGCAATGCCCTGTGGTACCTGTTCACTCACTCCACTGTGGAGGCTGTCAGAGTCACCGCCATATCTGTGAGGTCACATGCACATGCACGCAGATTTCCTTGTCCGTCCACGCAAGCTTGTCAGCAAGACATACATCTACTCCCCATTCATATCTTTACCCTGTAATTTGAGATGAATAAATATAGTTTTTCTGTCATTTGTCAAAAGGTTTTGACAAGAATATACAATTTGCAATGCTAATAGATGGATTGCATGATGGGTTGCTTGTACAGTATTCAACTACAGCCGTTTTATGCTGTAGAAAACTAACTGGTGAATAGCATTAACTGCCCAGCACCTTGTAAAATAAACAAAACCATTTAATGTTAAATCTAGAGACATAGAGACATGATCGATCCATATCGATCCATATCCATATTGATATCTGTCCGATATCAATATTTGGGAGTCATACATTTCTGATTTATCAGCAACTAAAATGATTTTGTATAAATGTGTACAGGAAAATCACATTTATACAAATATTATCCACAGAGTGGATTCTATAAATATAGTTGTTATAAGAGAAGGTGTGACAGACTGAGTATTCCCTAGACGCCAAATGAATGATACTGTGGTTGATGTCAACATAGCGTTTTATAAACACAGGTCTTTAAAGCCTGTTTATTTAGCTTGTTTAATAAATGTTCTGAAATAAATAGATGTGTTAATGCCACCCTCTTTCTCTCTGTCTGTTTCTCTCTCTCTCTCTCTCT
>JAODUG010060291.1:0-14535 GCA_027564795.1 Aphredoderus sayanus
CTCGGGTTTCAAACACACACCTTGTTGTGCCAGCAGTGCACATAATATGTGTGTGTATGCTGTAGAATTAGGTTTAGTGCCTTCTATCTGCCACAAAGAGCTAGTAATTTGGGGCATTCTGACCAAGAGGACATTACAAGGGTTAAGGTGTACAAGACAAAAAAATCAACACTATTTAAAAAAATAATTGTTATGTGTTTAATGCTTATAGAAGGTTATGCAAATAACTATGGTATTAGCAGAACAATTTGGAAAATTTAAATAAATGAATAATTAATAGAAAAGCTTGCATTATAAGACATGTATACATTTTTACCAAAGTCTGCATGAATAGATTTTCTTCCAACTGTGGAAAAGAATTATTATAAACATTGAATAGCATGTCTTTGCCACTAGATGACAGTATTGTGTTGCTAACAAGATAGCTGATATGCCTGTCGCTCAACAGTATCTTTCCACTCCTATTAGGTGTTAACATTTTAACATGTTATTATCAGTATAGTTTTATTGTGCAAAATAAACCATTTAATATGACCTTTAATGCTTACTAGTAAACACTGACATAATGTACTATTGCATGATTATGTTTTGAATTAAATCTTTGAGGCTGAACAGTTGCAGTTTCACACCTAATTCAAGCAACACCATTTGTCCAAACCACTTGCCAGTCTGCCTCAGCTATTTTGACCTTACATACTGTAAGTAGTTTGCCCCACTCGGTATATTTAAATCAGGTCTTTCAGAGAGCATGTTGTTGTTGATATATATAGGCCAGTAATAGCAGTATGTATTTAGGCTGTTAACACATAGTCCATAGCGCTGATATGTATATTAAGCAACAAACACACATGGCAGGATTTAAGTGGTGCTCTTACACAAGGCAGATCATCTATATATCAGATAATCAGATCATATATATATATATATATATATATATATATATATTCTAGTGTAGTAGCTCACAGCAGTGATACTTGTATTCACAATGGGACTACCTAAGAATTTTATATGAATACTGAAAAATACCTTATAAAAAACATTCACTTCTGCGGCTCGAATGACTGGTCATTCACAATGTCTGCTGACCTTCAGGGATTTTATTTTTATGTTTTACCTAAGATGGAATGAAATGAATAGAACTCAAGGGGGAAATGAATTCATCCTTTTCAGTACGAGGAGCAGAGCACTGTGTGAACTGACATGTCGATGTAGCGCTGTAACATGTCATAGCTGGCCCTCGCAGTGCCGTCGCTTTATAGATGTGCAGAACAGGTGTTTTAGTGGTCTCTTGCTTATTTTACTGCCATCGGGGGAGACAGGGGCCTGGTAACCAGTCTACAAGGGCCCCGGAGAACCTAGAAAGCCTGGGACAGGACACGCAGCCATATATCTGCTCCAGTTCACACGTTCTTCCCTGCTGTGTTGTGTATGACTGTGTGTGTCTTTTATTGTCTGTGTGCCTCTCTCTCGTTCTCTGTCTCTCTGTCTGCCTGTCTGTCTCTCTCTCTCCCTCTCAGTCCTGACATAAAGCTCAATAGAAGTGAACAATTTTAATAAGGTTAACAAACCTGCAGGATAGAGATAAAATACTGCACAGACTTGATATCATGCATCTAAGTAAGCAAGATAATACACTGTCCTGAATTATACGACATAATACAGAATAACAATCAAGCCAAAGTAAGACTTGTCTGTAGTGTTTGTGTTTGTGTACGTTATTTTTGTGTCTTCGATTTTTTCTAATGTGTGGAAACATATATGACATACAGTACATACTGTACATAGACATACGTATTGACTATTCCAACAACAAATCCTCAAGGCAAAATTCTGAATGAAATTGCTGTCTTTAATGACATGATAACAGATAATCATCACATGAAAACATTGTAGGCCTAGATCGTTAACTAATATTACCATATCTTTAACAAATCTAAAAGTTGCAAAGGTTAAATGTCACCTAAATATTAAAATACAGGATTTTGTATCAGGTTATCTCCTTTCTATCTTTCATTTATTCAAAAGGTAACAATGTGATATTATAAATAACGTTATACCATGCAGATGCAAGAACAGAGATATACAGTAAATTGTGAGCTTAAAACACAGTAAGGTTTGGTTTGGTTGTAGATTTCCCGGAAGAGCAGTGAAAACAGGTGGAAAAATCTTGGTTAATATATGACCCCTGTCCTAGGAAGAAATGACAAATCAGCAAACATTTGGGGTGATTTTTGTGTAAGGGACTTAGTAAGAGTTGGCCATGTGTGCAGCATGTGAGTGTGTGTGTGTGTATGTGTATGTGTGTGTGCGCGTGTGAGTGCATGTGTTTATGTGAAATATCAGGACATTTGTGTGTCTGTGTGTGTGTGTGTGTGTGTGCGCGTGAAAGTGCATGTGTTTATGTGAAATATCAGGACATTTGTGTGTCTGTGTGTGTGTGTGTGTGTGCGCGTGAGAGTGCATGTGTTTATGTGAAATATCAGGACATTTGTGTGTGTGTGTGTGTGTGTGTGTGTACATAGTTTATGTATGTCTAATTGTCACTTTATTATACTGTACCGTAGTTGTACAGCAAAGAGGTAATTTGTCATGAAATAAATTGTGTACTGGTATATGGATCACGTTATTATCAAATAGGAATTGTATCTTATAAACATTGAATTGAATTTACATTTAATATTATGAAATTTATTTCCATTTCAATAAAAAGGATCATTTTTGATGACCAATGAATGGGTAATGGTACATGTTTATATTTTGTAACCTTTGAGTATTAATAGTCTATATCCCACGTTGGTAAAGTGTAATATTGATTATCTCCCTTTCCCCCTCTTGCTCCTCCTAAATTCCTAAATGCCTTGTAAGCTGCAGTAAGCACAAACACACACACATGATGTGAATACGTACATGAGATGAGATACTAGAGAACATGTCCACACACATACGCTCACACACACGCACGTGCACACACACTCCTACACAAGGACAACTTTCACACATAACACTTCTGACTCAATGTAATTACTTCAGGAATTTGGAATTCCTTTAAATAAAATTGTATGAAGCTTGCAATTCATTCAATTGCAGGTAAAATTAATGCTTTAAAGTTGAATTTGAAACCAGTGTAAACTAAAAACTTGCCAGTGTAAAAACAAAAACAAAACAAAAGGGTGGAAAACCATTATTTCCAAAACATAGGAATTTAGATTAAATAATGTACTGATTTAATCTAAGTTCCTATGTTTTGGTAGCCTCATGAGACCATCCTGATCTCTCGATCTTCAATTTAATTTTGCAGCGAGAATCAGTCTGGAAAGGCTGGGGATCATTGCGACTGTAGTCCGAGTAGCATCTGAAGTTTCACATCAGCGTCGTCGTTATTGCTATGGGCGTGGTTTAGATGTGACGACAGAGAAAGCGACTTGAAAATAACAAAAACTTGAAAATAACAAAAGCTTAACATAGATGATGCTACTGTATATGGTCAGTTGTATATCAACTGAAGACTATATCTTAATTGAAAATAGAAAAAAAAACAGCATTGAAGGCTTTTTTAGACGGAAAAGATGTTTTCGCTCCAACTGGTTTCAGCAAAAGTTTAATTTCCTACGACGTCATATGGTTTGTTGGTCAGAGTGGTTGAAGTTACTATGACAGACAAATTGTTTATCCAATCAACTGACAAGATGTTTATGAAAGAAACCGCCCTAAACAAACAGTTCTTATGGACGGCTTCCCAGATGGACTTGTGAACAACAATCCATCTGGCATGTCAGGTTAATGTTTTGGATTCTTTGTTTACATTACAGTACAGTACAAAATCATAATAAAATAGAACATGACATGACATGACATGAAAGCACTGTGTGTGTGTGTGTGTGTGTGTGTGTGTGTGGATAAACATTTACTGCATCTGCTATGGGATACTTATGATAGATACCCAAATTCCAGTCACTCGTGTATTTATGCATGTGTCAGTTCTACAGCAACTTGTTTCTATGTGTTCATGCGTGTCCATCTTCAAACACTTAGTGTCCCCCCTCAATCCCACCGCATCCCACAGGCTGGCCTAATGAGACAGGATATGCACGGCACATGTTGGAGGTTGAACGGCCCAGCCACCGGTGGCTACACTGCTGATCCATCAAGGATAGCACCTTTTACCCTGAAAATCCTGCCAACTCAGGAGAGCAATTAACACCTCTGTAGCCTAGGTCAGAAATGAGCGCAGGATTTCTCCCCCGCGTAAAGAGCGGCAGGGCACAAAGCCGTACTATTATTTGCTGATACGCTGCGCGTCTGTGTTCGCGTTAGTGCAAGTGTTTTGTTATGTGTGCGCTGCACGGAGCTGAAAGGCAGCTCGAAGCACAGGTAAGGCCCTCCACAGGGTAATTACGCGCAACCTCAGGAGAGCTCACACTGGGGCATTGTGGGTATTTTTGTTTGTTTTATACATTTCCATTTTTTTCCGCAGTTGTTCACATGAATGAAATATCAAATGCACCTTAATGGTTAGCGCGTGGTCTAAAAGAGCATTCATCTGCATATTAGGATTGAGCTAGGGGAAATGTGACTACGTTCTAGGGCTCTAGGCGAGCATTGCTGAAATTAATATGCGCTCAACCGGCTCAGAGAGGAAATGTCATGAATAGTCATTAGGCTCAATGTTATATCACTGTCTATCAGAGTAGAATATTCTTAATGTTCTTAATTGGCCCAAGTCCCATGAATGTATTAATGCATCATCTTATCTCTGTAAACATTCAACTTCTCCTCTTTAAGTACATTCTTACCTCAGCATATTAAATGCTCTGCACTGATCAAGACAATTAACCCATTCTGTCAGTTATCAAATGAGACATCTCATTGCCCCCAAAACAGACTATGGGACATAGAGATGCATTTTATTATTACACAATTATTTTAACAAACAATGCATAGTCTAGCAAGACCATGCACGTACTATAATAGAACTGTACAGCCTATACAGAACATAGAGTTTTACCAACGGAATAAGAAACTCATTTATCTTTGTGATGCTGACAATTCTACTTTAAACTTCAAGAGCCTTCGTCATTGTCAGCCGACACATAAATGTACAGATGATTACATTATTAATATGCTCGGGCCCATATGGGCAATATTTAACATGGACACCTGCTCTGACTTAATTTAGCCTCATGCGAAAGAATTGAAATCTGACCACTTGACCACAGTGGCGCTACAAACTCTCTTGTTCGTCTTGACCCTCATAAATAAGAGCAAGAATGTGTCGAGAGGGCTGCCGGGGTCACCATCCATCACAGCCCCCTTCGCGGACCAAAGCCAAAGCGGCCATGTCGGGCCAGAGAATCAGGAAACCCGAGCCTCGGTTAGACAAACACATGCGCCTCCAAAATAACAATGCGCTCCCGTGACACCCTGACTATCTACACAGAGTCGTCTGGACAGACATGCGCCATTCTGACATTGTAATGCGCAGCAGGCGGGTTGTGTTACGGGGAGCTAGCAGTTTGTTTTTAGAAAGACGTAATGAAAAGGTTTGGATGGGGGACGCCTATGGGCTACACACTAAAGATAATCAGTTCAGTTCAGTCAGTTCTCACAACAGGCAAGCAGACAGGAGAAACATATTGCACTGTAACCAATACCTGAATATGTGGAGACAATCTTGTTCACAATTTGACTTGAAGTTGGATTTAGAGCAAGAGGGTTTAACTTTATAAGGGAATAACATCAGTCAAAAGATTTAAAATACAGATATAAAATAAACCAGCATTGTTTTGCACTATAACTTTTATTTGGCAATATACAGTACAATATACAGTACATGTAATCTTGGTTTACACTAGTAAATCCTCTAACAGTAAAACACAACAAACTAAACAAAGAACAACAAACAAAAACAATTTTAAATATTTGAAACCAGCATTAGCAGCATGCATCCTGCTTATATAATGAGTGTGCTCACAAGTGTAAATATCTATCTATAACCAGCCACTCCAAGTAGGCCTACTGTATCTGACCAAACGTAAACAGTGGACTAAGTGTAACACTTCTCCACTGGTTGTGTTAGCGAGCTAATCTCACAGCCAACAGCAGCTGAACAATTAATTGAGGGATCATTGCATTTCTGTCATGTTTGATTATACAGCACGTTCACAGTTGTTGCTGAATCCGTTTATATGACAAATTATTCTCTCAAACCCAGTTTGCTCAATGTCAAGAATTATAGATTTACATTTTCCCCGGCTTAGTTCAAAACTATAAAAAAAAACAAAAAACATTATGTTATTGATTAAATAATTGCTCTCTTCTATTAATCACTATGAGTCAGGCATTTTTCTGAATGGAATATTTTCATAATACAACAACGATGATATTCATCTTTTGCAGAAGACTCCATTTAAGTCATGCTATTGTCCCACTGATATGTGCAATGAGTGATTGTTTCATAATGCGGCACAGACTAGAGTGAAGCACTGAAGGCACTCTGTGTTGTGGCTGGCTCAGGAGTCCTGTCAGCCTGCAGCAGGTATCTGTCAGCAGGCTGCCGGAGGAGGAAGCAGGCCTGGCCAGGCCTCTTTGCCCTGCTGCACACACCAGCAGCCAGCTGACACCTGCTGACATGTAGCAGAGGAGGTAGCCGATAAATCCAATCTGGCATATACACACACACACACACACGCGCACACACACACACACACACACACACACATTGAGGTGTGTGGAAATAAAAGTGTATGTAACAGTACAGTATATCAAAGGCCAACTGAACACACACATGCACAGACATTGTCACACTTTGTGATCTGAAAAAGTATATGAATGTGAACGTCATTCAAGTGTAAAGGGCCAACTTCTCGATACTAATGTCATAGAATGTGCTTTGGTTCTGCTTTTTAGTACTCTGCACTGGAATCATAGAGTATGCTGGCGCTAAATCTAAATTCCTAGACACCAATGACTACAGTAAAATATTATTAAGTGTGTGTGTGCGTGTGTGTGTGTGTGTGTGTGTCTGTACTGTATGTTCCAGTGTGCTGGCTGGACCGCCTGTCTGCTCCCCCCAGCTGCGCCCTGAGCCCACAGATTTACAGGTGCCAGTGACCTTTTCATCAGAGGAAGACCCCCACCATCCCCCCGCCGTAGGTTTTCCCAGTCCATGTCTAAAAACTTGGTCTGGGATGTTTTTGATCACTCCATCTGGTTGACTTGGGCGAGGGGCAGTGTGTGTGTGTGTGTGTGTGTGTGTGTGTGTGTGTGTGGGGGGGGGGGGGGGGGGTAGGTGGTGGCTGAATCAGTCATTCCACTTGACACCTGCTGGCCCTATAACAGCAGTTCCTTATTAAGCACATCATAAAGCTACTTATAGTACAATATGGGAATATTTACTTCAGTATGTTGTCATTTATTAAGACCGTAGTATTCATTTTAAGGGCTAGCAGTTTGGACTAGCAGTTTGGCATTTTTACCCAGGTGTAAACTTGGTAAAAATGGACTGCAAAATAGCCCTCCTGTTGTACTAGCACTAGCTCTTTGTGTCAGATAAAAGGCACCATTCCTAATTCTACAGCTTACACAGATGTGCACTACAGTTTACACAGACGTGCAGCAGTGCACATGATGTGCACTGCTGGCACAACAAGGGTTTGAAACCCGTGGACAACAGGAGGGTTAAAAGGCATAAAAAAATAAACGAATACATAAAGAAATAGATAATAAATAAATACACACAACACTGAAAATACAGGGATATATACAATCCGACACAATCAGGTGGTGCCATCTGGCATAATACGATGTCAAATAAAGAAAACAGCAGGGATATATTTTATCGAACTATGCCACCAGAGGGCGCCATCTGATTGTGAATGATTTTGTGTTTTTAATTATCATTGCTGTGTGCATTTATTTATTTATTAATTATTTGTTTATGTATTTGTTTGTTTTTTGTGCCTTTTAACCCTCCTGTTGTCCTCGTGTTTCAAACTCACACCTTGCAGTAATGTAGCAGTAAACACATATTTCTATGTAAATATATAGTGGAGTCATTGCATCCTGAGCAGAGAATGACATCACACTTCCTCTGTGTGTGTTGTAATTCTCTGTTCTTTGTTTTCTTATGGCCGGTGTGTGTGTGTGTGTGTGTGTACGTGTGTGTGTGTGTGTGTGTGTGTGTGTGTGTGTGAGTGTGTGTGTGTGTGCGTGTTTGCATGTGTGTGTGGCCCATGAAGCATTTGTTTTGGTCTGAGATGAGTTGCTTATTGTGACATCCAGTGGCAGACAGGATCATATAACCATCAAACCCTAACCTTTCCGACGTGTCAATCACTCACTGAATAATGACCAATCAGATTACCAGATTTTCCTTAGCATTGCCTGATGTCCCACAAACAAAGTTAATAGTGGCTGTCTATAGGCTTCTAATGATTTAGCTCCTTTCACATACAGTATGAATCCTCGTGGGGCGGAGTCTGAAAGATCCATTGTCATGTTAACTATCAATTGAGGAGGACTGAGAATTTGTCTTTCGGAAATGTCCAGAGGTGTGGTATATTACTGTTATGTGCCTATTGACTGTATTGGTAGTCCCTAACCGCAGTATAAAGGAACAAAGTTTGCCCACGCAATGCCGTTCAACATGGCCGTTAACATCTCTCCACCAGATAGATTAGTGCAAATAGCCTCTTATAAGCCTGAAAGCCAATTACACCTCCATTCTTGTAATAATGAACTCGTGAACCCAGCTTTATTGGAAAAGGCTGAGAGATCGGAATCAATACAAATGGACTGGGAAGTCGCTGAAAAGCAAAGCATGCCGTGAGCTAGATTCACTGTGCAGTCAGAAGAGCTTCCCTAAACTTGAATTTATTTGCGTGTGGATGGGCTGTAAGAAATCCATCCGATGCCCCTGTTCAAATTCTATTGCTTATTTGCTGCAAGGTAGATAGGCACTTGGCTTTGGTGCTTAAGATGGATATTTATACATTTGTATAACAGGATGTCACATTAATGGCAAAATAATTAATCTGTGTTAGGTGTTCTATCTAGAAATTGTGCATAATACAGCTATTAGTTCCTGTGGATTGAGCCCAAGGGGGGCATTCAGGGGTCCTGTGGAGAAGAGTAAGATCACACACACACACAAATCACCAAGAGGCATCTAGGACCCTAGTGAGGTAAATGGAAGCCTTCCAGCCTCTTGCCCAGATGGGATCAAAGCCCATTGACCCCAGCGCTCCATTAAGGAGAATTAATTTGCCTGCATATCAAAACGCTATTAAAACAGTCAAGTAGGGGCCAAAACACTATTGATTTTGAGGTCACATATGTACTAGAAATGGACTTGAGGCCCAACAACATTTAGCAGAGTGGATGGACAGGAGGGAAAGCTACCACGCGAACGTGCTGTATGAGTCAGCCCGCGGTGTACCAGGAAAGCAAGGCAATTAGAAGACTTTCACAAAATATAAATGGATAATTTAAGAATGAAATACAGTACTGTAACATGGGTATGTGTCTTTTTGTGCCCGGTTAAATTGTTTTTGTCTTAAACATAATATTCATAAGGGTACATCTTTGTCCTGTACTAATCTTCATTTAGCATCTCATTCTAAAAGGTCCCCATTATAAACACAAGCAAAACACTTTTCAACAAGATGGCTCCAATCCTCTGTGAACCACCTCTGTTGTGTTTGTATGGCTCATCCCTTTTCCTAGTAAACAGAGGGCTTTGACCAAGAACACCTCCCTCCCCTCCCCAGCGCCTTCCCTTAGCATGGGGATAGTGGCACGGGATGCTCAGGATGGGACGTAACCATTTTGGCACTTCCTAATGTAGAGGTCCCCACTCCCCCACGCCCCTCTGAAGTGCGACTCTTGCTTTATTGGCGGGCCTGGTCGAGAACGAAAACAAACTGGGACCTGGCTTAGATGCTTTGATCTCTTGTTTCCTGGTCTGTTATTTACGTCAGTTTCTCACGAACTGCTTTTTCTTCTTTGCTTGATTACTATGCGCTTCCTGACACATTTTTGCATTGACCCCAGACAATGTGTTGCACTTTAATAGTTTCTTCTTGCAGGAAGCTATAAAGGGCTTTTGAGTCGTTGCCTTTTATGTTGTGTTGTTTTATTTGCTTTGTGTTTTTTTCAGTACTTGTCAGGATTAGGAGAAAATCTCATTAATGTTCTTGTAGGGTTAATAAATCAACTTATGACTGAATAGTAATTGGTTACGACTGAATCACAGTAATTTAAATGGCATTTATAAGAAAAAAATCTAATTCCTAAAATATGTATGAATCATGTACTGTAGTGAGGAGCAAGTGTAGGTCAAGTTAGCCTGACCTACAGTGTTAAAATGTGACCTCTTTTTTGTACCTGAAAGCACATCATTTATTAAGAAAATGTTTGTTTAGGAATCTGGAATGTAAACCTCGGAAAATAAATAATAATACACGTGGATATATTGGTTTCATTTGACAAATACTCCAAATACTTTTATATTTGATCTAACTGCAAGTTTAAAACACTATCTGCCTAAAGATGATTCCTTGAAGTCTGTGGTTTGCCATTTAAATCGAGGTTCAGACCACCTCTGAGGCAGATACAGAAAATAAAAAACGATCGTAAGAACTGCCCAACAAGACAGGAAGCATTGAAGAGATGATAGAAGATGGAGTCAGCTTTAATTAACCACAGTTGCTCCTGGATGTGACCAGCACCTTCCTCCCCTTGACCCACACGCTCCACCAGCTCAGCAGATGAAGTGGAAAAGGGCTACCCTCAGTGGAAAGTGTGGCCCTGTTTGAGTCAAGATACTGGATGTCATTAGGCACTCTGCCAATGAGGGTCATCGCAGGGCCCAGTTGGTGTCCCAGGCCCCATTTGATGTATGGTCCAGCAGATTTAGGTCCATGCAATACCTTAGTAGACACACACACACACACACACAGCATTGCAAGGAAATTTGAAAACAGCTACTGTATGTTCAATAATTTGACAATAAATAACAGTTTCCAATGACATCCTTACCCAGACAATATAGTACATTGAGATAACAGTGTGTTGTCTTTCCTTCAGTTATTTTAAAGCAATTATTAAAAACGTATGTTGTGTATGCTGTACATGCATCCTTCCTGGGCATAAATGTGTGTTTTGCATCCAATTGCCAGGCCATTTCCTATAAAAGAAACATTATTATTGGTTGCACATAAGCTACTGTACCACACATATCCTTTATTGGAGATGCATGTGTGTTGTCCTTAATTTATCAAATTGTGCCAGATGGCGCCATCTGATTGTGCCTGATTGTGAAGATCTCTCTTTTGTCGGTGCTGAGTGTATTTATTTTTTAATTAATTATTTGTTATGTTTTTGTTTTTTGTCTGCCTTTTAACTCTGGTTGTCCTCGGGTTTCAAACGCTTTGCAAGAAGATGGCGCCATCTGATTGTGTATGATTGTATGGTTATTATTATTGTCAGTGCTGTCTGTATTGATTTCTTTAATATTTATTTATGTATTTGCTTGTTTTTGTATGCCTTTTAACCCTGCTGTTGTCCTCGGGTTTCAAACACACACCTTGCTGTGCCAGCAGTGCACATCATAAGTATGTGTAAGAATTAGGATTGCCGCCTTCTATCTGTCACAAAAGCCTAGTGCGTTGGGTCAGTTTGACCCGGAGGACAATAGGAGGGTTAAGCCAGGGAGGTGATGAAGTAATGAGCCATCCCCATGGCAGACCCCCATCAAGCAAATAGTCATTGTATCTTTCCATGCATCCGCTAGCCAGGTTCAAATGTCAAATGCCCCTTAAAGCTCCATCAGAGAGATGGGAAGCATCACATCCACTTTCCATGGCTAGGTGGGTGAAATAATTGGAGGCTGTTTTGTAATGGAGGGGGTGGTATAACTATTAGGAAAGCTCCATTCCATGGAGGAGAGCTGCAGATGAAAGGCTTGGGGGGTGAGGTTGGGGCTGACCAGGAGTTAGGGGTGAGGCAGAGGGGGTACGCGGAGGGGAGTGAGTCTAGCCACCGTGTGTTTGAAAGGAGCAGTTGGGACCCTGATGACAGAGTGGTCTTTGGGAATTTAAGAGTAAGGGCCCTGGGGTGGCCATTTCCCCCAGCGGACCTACGCCAGGAAGGAAGGCTTTGCCTTTCAAAGGACTCACAGCTTTATTTATATTACATATTTTCATCGCCAGGAGCTCCTTTCAAAGGGAGGCGAGGGCTGTTTTCCGATTTCCAAAATGCTTTGGAACGTCACTTTTCCCCCCCCACTCCCCTCTCTCTGCTCCCAACAATGTATTTATTTCCAGGACAGCGTTCATCTGGGGTCTGCGTGTGAGGACCATGTTTGCCGCTTAATTTAAAGATACAGGCTAAGTGGTATTGTTCCACGTGGACACTGATAGGAGGCTGTGCAGTTGTTTTGCCCCAACTGTGATCCACAGGGCTCCGCCAACCATAGAGGGACAGCAAAAAAGACAATGGCAAAAGGACCTTGGAACAATTGTATGGTGAAATGTATGGTCTCTCAGCCGCAGAAGCATCAGGTCCCTTTGTTGACAACAACCATTGTTTTGTTTTGGCCCCACAGAAGTCACACGTGTGCACACCCTGCTTTACAGCAGGATAGTTATAGCCATATTGTTTTATACTGTGATTGTTGTGTTGACAGCTATATAGAAATCTTAAAAAATGCATGATTGGAAGGACACAGGTGTATAATATTTTAGTCCAAGGACTATTTGGAGTATAAATTAAGTCATGACTTAATTTATACTCCAATTATTTAAAGTAAAATAGCAGACCTAATAAAACTACTGTATTATAAATATAATTTTGCGGGAAGGTTATAAGTTTACGTTTCTAGACTATTGACTGAAAGGTTCTAGGTTCAATCCCAAACATGACCAACTTTCTGTAATTGTCCTTGTGCCCATACTGTACATGCTCCTTAATTACCCAATTAATGACCCAATTAATATGAATAGATTGTAAATGTGGCTTCACTAGCAAATACTCAGCAGTCAAAATGTAGTTATTCAGTTACTAGTCAACCCTTGATTCCCAAAGTTCACCCAAGCCTACAGTAGGTATATCATTCACCATGGCTATTGAATTAGTCATCAATCAAAGGCTCATGGATCATCAGGACGATTTGTCACATGCTATTGTACAGTATATCATCAATCTAATGCATTCTTTGGGAAACTGACCAGGATTGGATGTGTCCCAATACAAAACGTTGGACATTCCCACAAGGTATGAAGGTGTGGCAGGTGCAGCTAGATGTAGACTTGCTTCCTTATCCGGAACAGGTTATTTCTTGGTGCAGTATAGCACACATCAGGAATTGGCCCACCCACAATAGGGGACCTGTCCCCAACGTGGCCAGGGGCTGGTAAACATGTTTCCTGGTGAAGATGAATGTGCTGTCCATTGCCTTTCAAGCAGTGCAGGTCCATGATAAAGCTTGCGTCTCTGACGGAGGGTGCAACAGTAAAAGAAAAAGTCTACGGTGATTCCCGGTAACACAGGGCACTCCTGAGACACCTGCAACAGTATGTGCTTAATTAATTAAGGGGGGTGTGGGATAGGGAGAGGTGCCTGTTGTCCTCGGGCCCTGAGGTAATCATACGCGGCAAATTACAGTGGAGAGGGGAGTGCTGCTGATGCTGTTGTCACGGCGATACCATGCTTTGATTAATTTCTCCGTATAGATCGTGGCACTGCGGTGCATGTGTAATCTGTCAGAGAGCACCCATGTGTCCATTCATCACTGCCTGGAGTGAGTGTGTGTGCGTGTGCGCGCGTGTGTGTGTGTGTGTGTGTGTGTGTGGGTGTGGGTGTGTTGCAAACACAGTATGTACAGTATATGGTGAGTGTGCACAGTATATGGTGTGTGTGCACAGTATATGGTGTGTGTGTACAGTATATGGTGTGTGTGTACAGTATATGGTGTGTGTGCACGTGAGTACTGCCGTGTGAACAAGATGGTGATGCGTGATGAGAACATGTGACATTCCTGATGACATATAGCTGGTGATGTCTGCAGGGGAGTGAGGGAGTGTATTGATTAGCCTTATTACCCAAAGCATTCGTCTTGGGAGTGGGCGAGGAGGGAGGGAGAGGAATTAGCCAGGCTCCACCTCTGCTGACGGACTGATTGCTCCAGGGGCCCTGAGGAAAACAAACGGCCCCCACTTGTCTCCACACACACACACGCGCATGCACGCGCATACAACCACACACACACACGCACACATACACACATACAAACCCCACACACACACATAAGTGCACATGTAAAAGTGCATGTGCACGCAACAACTCTTATACCCTTCATGTATTCATCCCACATACACATGCACTGCCGACACACACACACACACACACACACACACACACACACACACACGCACACACACAGCAGACATTGAACTATTCATATGTGAAATCAAAGAAATGTAGAGGTGCATATTCTCTCTCTCTCTCTCTCTCGCCCTCCCTCCCTCTCTCCCTCCC
>JAODUG010060302.1:0-14534 GCA_027564795.1 Aphredoderus sayanus
CTCTCTCTCTCTCTCTCTCTCTCTCTCTCTCTCTCTCTCTCTCTCTCTCTCTCTCTCTCTCTCTCTCGCTCTCCCTCTGTCTCTCTCTCTCTCCCTTTCCACCACTATCTGTCCCTCTGGTCTATCTGTTGCTGCGCAGCAACACGTACTATAGCTGTCTGTCTGCACCGCCCTTAAGTTCACAGTGAGCTCAACAGCTCGGCGGTGCCAGGAGAAATATAGCTCCGGGGAATAGGGGCAGTCACGAACGACGCACATGAGGCAACAGACAAAAGAGTGAGAGAACGAGAGAGACAAGAGAAATGAATCGAAGAGGAAAAGGGGAGCTATCGGCTGCGAAGGTTTCCGTTTAGGGGTTATTATTGCATGATTTGTGCATTTCAGATTCCAGAATCAAGGTCAGATTGATTTGCAAAGCCGCTTAGTAACTATAGTCTATAAAGTTGCCGATTTTCTCGTTGGGTGCAGGTTAGAAAAGGCTATTATTATGAGCGTTTGCTTCATCCAAGGTGCTTAATCGACGTATTACTACTGTGTTGCACTAAACCAAATCACCATATCACTTTAGAGGCATGCTTGTGCTTACTAGAAGGTGTTTTCTCTCCTGATTTATAAGTAGGCTAAACCTTCCATAGCAGTCAGGATTTTGATCAAAGCAAAATCCATGCATGCTCTTTGGATTCTCCCCCAAATATCTGCAGGCCTTTACAGAATGTCAACACTCTTCACCTTGGTATATTAGGAGATCATATGATCATCTAAGCCATCTATTGCTCCTCATCTCTGATAACATTATTGTGATATTCCTGACTTTTCCTAAAAATTCCAGTTGGTTGATCTAGTTTGTGGCTGACATAATTATAATCCAATTATGACTATCCTGTATATTCATCTGGTTAGCATCCTCATGTTTTGATGTGTATATCATAGTTATTGAAGCCAGCACACTACACGCCATTGCCTGTTCCATGCAGTAAATTAAAGTGGAAGGTGTTCTGATATGATCCTGTTATTTTTTATATGAAATGAAATAAATAAAATATTTAGCCCAAACGTTTGTTTTTTAAAATATCAACAAATATTTCCTTTATTTTCCTTGGGAAAATATTATGCATGTGATTGTTGTTTAAACGAATGGGATCAGACGATAACTTCCATCGCTTTTCACTCGAAACAAGGTCTATTTTGATTCATTACATCCATGCTGGAAGGTAAAGAATAGGCAGCTCAAGAAATAACACTCCTCATACTTTATTTATAACTTAAGATCTTGGGTCTTAGATCTGCTGGCTCATTTATGCTTTTCTAAGAGATAATTCTATTCTGTTTTGTCATAGCAGGTCAAATAATTCAATAACTCCAGGGAAGTGTGGAACAATAGGGTTTAATAAAAATCTGCTGTATTAATCAGCATGCAATTTATTGAGTAATATGACTATCTTTTAATTCTGGTTATTCCCATATGGACATAAATGAGAGCAATAATATTTAAAAACATTTCTCCGTTTAACCTTTGACAGGGCCTTTACGGGCTTTAAATGAAGAATAACCTCTTTAAAAACTCATTTATTGTGAATTTTCATGTTGATTACAACTGCAGGAGGACCAGGCCAACTGATGTGATACATGGGAATACATCAGCATTTTAAGATAAAATGTGCTCGTGCTCTACCCTGATTCAGCAAGCCTTCCATGCCATAATAATCCCGACAGATTTAATGTGATTATGTTGGCATGAAGGAGGAGACGGCCGCCCAATAACATCCTGGTTTATCTCATGGCGTATACAGTACAGTATGCCTGAGAAACATGACTAAACAGATCCTCTATATTACAGTTTCTTTAAACCTCTCATGAGACTCAAGGCTGATCTGACACCAGTGGTTCCGCACCACACTGTTAAGATAAGATAACCTTGTATTGATCCCCCGGGGGAGAAATTCAGGTGTTACAGCAGCAGAAATGGACAGGTCCATTCATGAACATTTCAATATCCACTGCGGTATATACACTGATGGCCATTGCAGCAAACCAATATGGGTTGAATGTTTCCTTCTACTGTAGAAGCAGCTGTGTTCTCTCACTGTCAGTCAGAGAAATGTGACCTCTAAATAAATGAGATCAGTGCCTTCTCCTCAATTGATGTACGGAGAGGTCTATGTGGAAGTGGTATTGTTTTAGTTTGAAATTCAGAGTGCATGCACTGCATGGCGTCCTTACAGGCCAGACATATCCCCTTTCATGCACGGCTGTGCTTGAAGATATAAACAGTTAGCTTGTATGGCATTTTAGGGTGCTATTATATGTACAGTGGAGAAATATAGCAAGCATAATAAACAGACCTTTAACTATAAAGTCACATGTCATTTCATACGCCCACTCTGCACAGGAAGAGGTGTCGCCATATGTAGCACACTGAATCAGGGCCAGCACTACACCGTCGATCTTGGTTGCTTAAATCCTCTGTTTTAGGGACTATTATAACAACGTTGGGATATTGCATGACAAAACACTATACTGGTATCGTCACATTTTCTTGTATGACTTCATCATTTCATCAATGAGGCCCAGAAAGGTGGACTTAAGGTCTGTCAAACCAACTTTTATTCTAAATCAATACTTCAAATAGACTATGGTGTCACTCCAGGTTTTATTTACAGAAAGCATTTTATTGTGATTCCTTTGTAATAAACTGTATCTGATTTGGTCTCTGTGTCTATATTGTAATTGTGAGTGAGTGTGCAAGTGCTTGGGAAGGATGTTTGCATTTGAAAGAAGAAGCCCCCTCTACGCAGGGTCATTTTGTTTTATTTTGAGCGCACCAGAACAAACGGCCGTTCATCATCTGTCTGTTGGCTGAAAGGAAGCTGGACAGGTGTGATGACACAAAAGACAACACAATGATGCAGTTCACTTCACTCCTTTGACGAGGGCCAACATACAGGTGGTGTAAATTCACATCAGAGAGCGTGCTCCTTCTGATGAAACGGGCCTCATTTTTCACGATTGCTTGTCGGTTTTTAATGCCTCTTGTACTCACTGAATAGGATCATTCACATTTTATCTAGCTGGAAACCAAATGCCGTGCTTCAGTGTGCCATTGTTTGCCTCTTTTAGTTTAGATATATTTCCAACCACAGAGGCTACAGTAGGTAGGATACATCTGTTTTAAATAAGGCTGCCGTCTTGAATTATTTAGTGCAATTATGTTTGCCCACCAGATGGCGACAAAGCTGATTAGATATGGTCCTTGAAGAAAATCCTGAACATGCATTTCATTTGAATTTGTATGTGGTTAGTGTATAGCAAAACATTTGGGAACAGTCCAAAACCGTGTTTTATATTTTCTGTACTTTGTCTCAACTTTAGTACAGCATACATTGTTTTAATAAAATATCAGTTAACAATGAAACAATAATACAACCCAACTTAAAACAAACTATTAATGTTTGATAGGCTCGATTATAGTCTAGACATATGCCTATCTGCCCTTTTCTATTAAAGCCAGCATTTTCCAAGATTCCATGGCCAGCAGAGACTGCTACTGTGCTTTTCACAATCAACTTTTTCTTTGGAACTCTGAATCTGTGCGCCGCTAGAAGGCTATTAGGCGTGACGCTTGTGCTGTGTGCTGAACTCCACCTGTTCTGTATCTTCAACTGACTGTAACTTTTGTGTGTCTTTCAAGTGACACGAACAAACATGGGATAACAAGGCTTGAACGCAGACAAAAATGTAAAGGGGGCAAGCAGGAGTCGGGATCAAGTTCTGAGCGAATTACATTACAGGAAGGAAATCATGGCGAATTCTAGTTATGAACATGTAACAGCCTCCTCCGGACACACTGACATCCGTGAGAATCAGCTCCGGGTACGTAGGGCTAGTTAACATTTGAAAATCATTCTTTTGGAAACAGTGTGTATTACATTGACTGCATGCGAACTCATTTTATATAGGCTTTTTTGTGTTTGTTCTTGTTCTATAGGCTTTTTTGTTGTTTGATTGCCAGCACGTTGAACCGGTTTCCTATCAGCACCACTGCAACAAAGTAACTGTATTGGTACTAGCCTATTCAAATAAAAGGAAAGCTGAGCTTTTCAGACAGGAAGTTCTTTCCCCAATCTTGTTTTAGGGCAGGAAGGTAAAAGGCACTGCTAATGCCAAAGTGAAAATTAAAGTATGACTCTATAGCTATTCTCGAAGTATAGAATATAGCCTCAAGGTTAACAAGCGCTCAAAGTTGAGATGCTTGACAGCTCTGAGATCTATCGGTGCTGCCTGGCACCTGTCAGAATAATTTTCTAAAGCGATCATAATTCTTATTGTCATGTTGACAAGGGGTGTCGTACTTTCAGCCAGGTCTAGGTATGTGTGTGTTTGTATATATGCGAGCGTGTCGGAGTGTTTGCACTTGTCTGAGCGAGCCCGTTTGCATGGAAATTAGTATACTGTTTTACAGAGAACAGTATGCTTGTGCATGTTCCCTCTGTACCCCTAATTACACAACCACACAGACACAAAACATTCTCTGCATGCTTTTCTTCCCACTCTGTCTGTGTACAGTATTGGTAATTTCTGTCACGTTTCAGCTGTGAGACATTACAAATGATGGCGGGAGCTGAGAGACCGAGATGAAAGGGGGAGGAGGTGAGACCATGGAGTAGGGGTGATGATAGACTGTCAGTCATTACCTGTGGGTGGTCTCTGACAGAACCACTGTGGCAATGCTGAGCAGCTGGCCTTTGATTTTCTCATGCCTGCCTGCCTGCCTGTCTGCCTGCCTATCTGTCTGTCTGTCTGTCTGTCTGTCTTATCAATCTACCCATCATCTGTCCATCAATGTAGTTATGTATATACATATACTGTACATACCGTACATACAGGCTTGTGATGTGGCCTATGTATGTAGGCCACATCACAAGCCACACTTCCTCCCCCACACATCCCCACCCCTCCCCACTGGAGACAAGAGGGGTACGGCCACACATCAGCCCATGCCAGGGCAGGACAGATCACCATTGTCAAGGGACACAAAGGGCCATGCTGTCTATCTGCCTGCCTGTCTGTCTGTCTGCCTGCGTGTGTGTGTGTGTGTGTGCGTGTGTGTGTTTCCTCTGAGCGGACGGCGACAGGGGACCGGCGTTGTCAGGCCGCCCATCAGCCCCCGGGCTCGTTCTGATCCGTCTCCTCGGCTCCAGTTCAGATTCAGAGAGCGTTTAGTCTCATCCACACTGGCAGCTGAGGGAGGCCGCTGAATGCACTGTGCTGCTTTGGTGTCCCTGATGATGTGCGGGACGGGCTGTGGGGTTTGTGCGTCGCCTGTCATTCACTTAGGCAGCTCAAAGAAGCTTGCCTGCGCGCGCGTGTGTGTGTGTGTGGATGCTTAAATACTTAAGTGAATAACATACTGATGGTTGACAGTGAAAGCGTCATAGTTTCCCCCCCGAATCCCATTTTTCTCCTCAAGGTCACTGTGTGTTGAAACACAAGTGGCTACAAACATGTGGGTGACTGTAGGTGGGGAGGTATGGTAGGTGTAGAGAAGAATGCAAGCCACTCAGCATTTAGGTGTGACAGTGACCACATCACCTTTGGAACGCAGTATTCACACGAAGAGGTATACATCCAGTCACAGATTTAGCAGTGGGCCTTGCAACTTGAGTAGAATGTGAAGGGAAATATTACCGCTAATTCCAAAAAGGGGGTTTACAGAATTGTTGTCACAGATTTCCTTGTTCGTGGCTGTTTGGCAGCCACCCTGTCATGTATTTTGGGCGGTTTTGTTTTATTAAACAGGATGCTTATCTGATCAGTCGTTTCACTCCAATCAGCCTTCTGTGTTGTTCCTGTGCTTTAGTGCAGTTACACTCCCAAAGCAGGGATTACCATTATAATTTATAGAAAAATGTCAAATCATAAATTCTAGCAGCTTTCGGTGCTGACAGATTTTCTGTAAAGGGAAGTAGTTCTAAAGATGTAAATTAAATATAAAACTGTTTCAAATAAACAGCTCTTCTGTGACTAATTAATAACATTTGGACAAAGTGACAGTACTACCATCCATTCCCTGAGGGGGGTTTTAGAAGAGCCCCAGCAATTATAGAAGGCTTATTCAGCTCAAATAGCATTACCACACGTATACAACATAATAGTTTGGATATTGATGATTCTATGAGACATTTAGAGCTACATGTTTTGAAAGGATGCACATTGCCTAAAGGGCAAATCCCAATCATATTAAAAGAGGAACATTTAAAGTGACTTAATCAGTACATTATCACAACAGACTGAAAAGATATACAATGCTCATGGTGGCAAGCACTGGACTTTAAACCAATAAACGCTACTACAAGCAACCAGGAACGGGAGTTGGGTGTCACACTTGGCATTGTGGGTAATGTTTGCTGAGCAAGCAGCAATTCCAAGGGCACTCCTAGTGCCGACCAACCTGCCTCTGTTCCTTTATTTGCTCTTTCTGTTGTTAACAAAATTACTAAGTCACTCTCTCCTCTGCTCTCTCTTAGTGTCTCCCTTCCTCTGATTCTGTGTCTAATTCTGCAGTTTAACAGGTGGAGGACTGCTTTAAAATGGCTCTGTTGTAGGTTGGAGGCCCTGGGGCACTGTGTTCCCATCTGTTGTTGAGTAGGCTGGATGTACTCTACTAATGTATTCTGGCTTTTCGCGGTGTCTCAATAATCATACACAAATGGAAAAAGACATTTATTTTCTTCTATCTCCTGTCTAATATTTAAACAGCTGCCACAGTGCACAAGTGCAGCAAGCTTGATTTGAGTCAAATAAACTATGATAAAACCCTGTGTGAATGTGTCTCAGACCATGGTTTACATTTAAGGCATCAGTACGCTCTCTCCCCCTCTCTCTCTCTCTCTCTCTCTCTCTCTCTTGTGTGCACATATGGGTCCTCTGTAATGTGGCCCCCTAGCCCTTGCTGTTATTAACCAGCAGTCTCTTTATGGACTCAGTAACACTAAAGGTGCTGGCCACTAACTCTCTCTCCTATAAAACAAGAAAAGGTTATTGATCTTGATCTAGTAAACACTACCGGGCAGATAGATGATGCTGCCTCTTTCTCTCTCTCTCCTTCTCCCCTCTATTGCACTCTTATGGCTTTGTGTATTTGATCTGATTAGTTTGTTTTACTTCAAGCCCTCACCCCCAAGGCCTTAGTTCAAATAAACACTCAATGTGTTAGCCTTTGTCATTTGTGTCAGGGCGTAGAAGGGGGTGTTGCAACAAACTGAATCGAGACAGGTTCCCATGAGACAGTGTACATGCATGTGCACATAGGTTAAAACCATCCTGATACTGCAAGCTCCGTCTCTACAATTTGTTGTCTGGGAACTGCTATTCTTCTAACTTCTAGCTGCTAACTAAACTGACATGGGAAATATAAGACCCCCCATTACATCTAGTTCAATTCTAATATTTATCTAAACATTTGAATTCCTTTGTTGGAACAACAAAAACAAGATATTTGTGTTTGAATATAAAATATGTTATCGCTCTCTCATGTGTGTGATAACCTACTGTACATGGTCTGTGGAGTGGACCTATACTTACAGTAGTAATAAACTAATAATTTCAAGGGCATAATGGTTGTGTGTAATCAACCATCTGGCGTGTCAGGTGACCGGAGTTGACCTACCTGTAAGCATCCTTGAGCAAGAGGCGTAACTGCTCCTTGCAATAGTTATAATTGTATACCCTTTGTAAATATTTAAAACATTTTTTTAAATATAAATACTAAATGACCTAGCCTAAATGTAATTTATAAGCATCAGGTTTTGGTTATGCTGCTGAACAGTGAGGGCTGAGGAAACTACACTGGCACTGGACATCTAGGACAAAATCCCCTCTAAATCCACTGGCATACTGCATTATCATTGCACACATACATACACACACACACACACACACACACACACACACACACACACACACACACACACACACAGGGTTGGTGAGCTGTAAATCTTGTTAGGCTGTGATGGTCCGTGCGGCAGGTGTGTTCTGGGTCAGTGGGCTCATCACAGCTGGTCTTGTGCGAGGGATAACGTGAAACGCAGTGACGAGATAGAAACAGACAGTTCATTCTTTTTCCCCATGAGTAGCCACAGAGATAGCTAGGTGGAATTTGAACTATCCCCCTAGCTATCTACTTTTTTTTTCAGCCTCGAAGTAATAACGCTGTCAATACCAATATTGACGTCACAGTTTTTGTTGGTGGGCAAAATTCAGTCCAGTGGATGCTAACTACATGAGATTATAAATGAACAATAATGCATGTAGTAACCACTGTTAACATTGGTTAGAGTCGACTACCAAGATTCCAACATGCTCAGCCTTACTGTAAGGGTCCTTGAGCAAGAAGCCTAACCCACCTGATTCTTTTATTTACTGTGTCACTTTTGATAAAAGCATCTACCAAATGATGTAATTGTAACTTGGAAATTTAAACATACAATTATTGCTACTGTAGGTGGTGGGATTTAAAATAATTAATACAACAGTGTGATATTCAGTCTATACTACACATTCTACCATATAAAATGATATAGAAGGTGAACATCAAGTACAGTGTGGGAATATTCCTGTTATTCTGTTAACAGGTGCATAGAGTTCTAACTCTATTCTAGCACTCCCATTGTATTCTGTAATTATCTGTTCCTTACCAAAGTACTTAGGATTGTGATATTATGGGCTCACGCAGGTCCTTGCAACATATCTCTCTGTAGTGAATGTCACTATTTTAATATTACGCTTTTCCATTCCGTGGTACCAGGTCAAAGATACTGTACCTGCCCATATACTGTACAGTAGATTGCTTCTCCTTATACTGGCATGCAGCCGTTTCAGGTACTATCTACAAATGTTCTTACTGTAAATTGCTTTGGATAAAATCGTTTCCCATTCCTGCTCTAAGACACCCTTCCCCATTCATTTGAATCAGGTGTGTTGGAGGATATATTTTTAATATGCAGGGCAGGAGGCCTCCAGGACCAGTATTGGGAAACACTGTGCTAAATAACAAAATACATGCTGCTTGATTGACATCTGACTCTTCTGTGAGTTCAGTTTAGTTGCACATGATGGTGCTTCCAGGTCACTCTGATGAGGAGGTCCATTGCTGTATTAGCTCTTACTGAACAATATTATCAAACTATTACGCTATGCTGTTAACTGCTGGGCTGTTAGAATTTATGGTGCGTGATAAATGTGAACTAATTAGAACATCTGCTTCATGACTAGCCTAATTAAAATACATTGTGACACCAACATTGTCCATTTGGTTGTGGTTCTTATCGGAAGAAACCAGGGTGTACACCATCGTATTTTGACTAGTGATTCTGTTATGTTGAGCATCATGATACTTGCCAGTGAACTAAGTGTCCTTAATTTCACAGATAGGAAAAAGTATTTGCCTGACTGAGGGATTCTCTCTCTCTCTCACTCTCTCTCTCTCTCTCTCTCTCTCTCTCTCTCTCTCTGTTTCTTTCTCTCTCGCTCTTTTACCCTCTACCCCTTTCCAACTTATACTGATACTTATTGCACTTTCTGCTTCTACTTCAGTTACAGTGATTGAGTTTCCTTAATATTTAATTAGCACTAGTCCGCCTCCTTATCCATTCATTTCTTTGTAAACTCTCTCCACCCACAACCAAAGGTATGTTCATAACCTAAAATGTAATTTGCAATAATTTGGCCATGGCTATAATTTATCACGTGTGGGAAAGCAGAGCGCAGTGTATTGTATTCTTGAATTGCTCAGGGGGAATAGCTTCTCGGATGACCTTGTTTGTTTCAATTAAAAAGAAAATACAGCAATCACATTCAAACAGGAAGTTGCTTTCAAAATGGGAGTATAAAAGGCCTGGTGCAACTGTGTTTGGAATGGGTATATAACTACAGCTTATAATACTCACAGATGATGGGATGTTGTCTGAGGAATTATCTACATCATACAGATGAATTTGATACTTTTATGAAGCTGTGCAAAAGGATTTAGCTAAGTCCAAATTTCTGTCTCCACGGCATTCTAGGAACTGTATTTTGCTTGGTTGTGTACAGTGTAGGATTGTATATGTGTGTGTGTGTGTGTGTGTGTGTAAACACACAGAATCTATCTGTCACAGTTTCAAGTCAAGTGTATTTATATAACCCTTAATCACATTACAATTTCAAAGGCTTTACAAGCCCACATTTCACATAACAAAAAGACACATAAGACACCCCCTTAACCTGATCCTAAGAGCAGGTGAAAAAAAAGGTATAAGCCTTGGGAAGGGACCACAGAGGGAGAAATCCACCCTTCCAGGATGGTTAGGATCATCAAACTATGTATAAGGTTAGGATGCAATAAGTGTTGATAGGGCAGTAAGAATGAGCAAATATACAGTACATTGAACAAAATATATAACTGACATACTGTAAAATAAGAAATACATTTTGTAAGTTAGTAAATTGTAAGTGGCCCGTCAAATGTAATATTGATAGATGCCACAGGAGGATGTGTCCTGGCCCCAGTTATGGCCATGTCTATTCAGGTCTGAGGATGTTTCAGGTGAACTTTTGCTCTTACTCTGATACTGTATGTAACTGAAATAACGTTATGTTTATCTTGAAGAACGGTGTGTCATTGAGTAATAGTATTATAGTATTATTTTAGCCTAAGACAACAAGGTACTTTGAGTTCACATAGTTAACAGAATTTATTTTACAGTTTACTGCAGTTTTAAACTGTTTATATCTCTGCAGGGCTCTTAGTAATGCCATATCTAACAGATGGAGTGAGAATTCGGCGAGATTTTGATGTTGTGAGACTGCTGAAGCATCACATGTTTTCTCTGTTGACTGTTTCCACAGACTTATCTCCTGGGAATTATCATCTCCATATGTGGGAATGTTCTCATCAGTATTTCGCTCAACATACAGGTAGGAAACAGTGGAACTCCACTACAATTGTACGCCATGTATTTTGGTAAGCTTGTTCTCTGCTTTTTTATCTTTATGCTCCCACAACCTAAAAACAGCATGCTTTAGTTTCAGCCCTTATGCTTCAGAAAATGATAATAGCAAAGGTTTTTACCACACTGTGAATTTAACACACACACTCCTATCTCATTTTTAAAGGAGCAATTTTTAAAGCAAATTTTCTAAATTGGCTTTTGAAGCTGTTTAGCTTTACATTTACATTACATATAATTATAGTGTGTACCACGGGTATCGAGTAAATATGTTTGACAATAGGACTAAACATTACCAATTCATATCTGTCAGTCTTTAGAGGCTGTAGTGCACACTGGCTTTGTGTGGGGGCATGGGTGATTTTGAAAACGTATTGAAGGATTGTGACAGGTGCATCTTGGAATTTCATGCCTCGCTGAGGTGTGAAAGTGCATGAAACAGGATGATAGCCACTGTCTGACGGTGTTCACTTTTCCCCTTATTGAAGCATTGCTTTCATAACCGTGTTCGACTGTGTCAGCTGCGACACAGCTGGTTGTAAGTTCGCAGGCCACTCATATTTGCCTTGAGAGATCTCTGCTGCTTGCTCAAATGAGGCTAAGTGACCTTTCTTCTTTCTCTGGTCCCTCCCTCCTGGCAGAAATACACCCATGTGCGCCAGTCTCAGCGTGCCTCCAAGCCCTACTACACCTCGGTGCTGTGGTGGTGTGGTGTGGGACTCATGGGCATTGGGGAGTTGGGCAACTTTGCTGCCTACGGCTTCGCTCCGGCATCTCTCATAGCCCCACTGGGCTGCGTGTCAGTCATTGGTAAGCGCTTCTCTCTTGTATTGGGACTAACAAAGGGGTGGGTCCTTCACTACAAGAAGTGGGAGTATACAGTAGGCCTTATTGGCTGGTGTAATGTTACAAAAATTAGGCTCCTTAGTATCCATCATGTCAAAGGTACTGTTTAGCTATACATTTACAGAGTGAGACAAATGTGATATTGGCAGATGGACAGGACACTTTCAAGCAGTAGCATAATGTTGAGGAGTCTACCAATTGGTTTTATTAATTTATTAAATTGGTAAAATATTGCAACTGATTGTTTTAATCGTGTTGTTAAATCATTATGTAATATTGCCATAATGTCTCTCTGTCTCCACACAGCATTATGCAATATGTTTCTAAAAATGGTGTGACACTATATAATCTAGTTTGTGGGATATAAGTTGTGTCAAACACTTCTTGAAGCATAGCATTGATAAAAGCATTGGTGGACACAATGTAGACCCACTTGACAAACTCCTGTCGAGATATGATTGACATGAATTTGAAAGGAAACTTAATTTCTTACCTGGATCAAAATTGCGAGGTGTCATTAAACATTGTTTTGGTATGTATTATATATATATGCTGGGTTGTGGACATTCATTGTACAGCAAGTAATACAGTTAAGTACAGTAAGTTCAGTACAGTTAAATAACTAGTTGTACTATAATGCCAAACATACGTCCAAGCCTATGTGACATGAGGTCAAAGAAAATCACTGAAACAACAGTTTAAAGAAACTGAAATAATAATTATCTTTGATCACTTTGGGGTGTGAATGTATATTGAGAAAAATTCAGTGCAGCCAAGCCTTCTATTCTAATGTATCTCGGTGTTAACTAAGCCGACACGTCATTCCATTAGGCAATCTCACCAGTACAGCTGACAGGTGTTGAGTGCAAATACTTCCAGACAGCTTCAATATTGCGGCGGCAGTGGCACAGTGGGTGGAGTGGGGCGACGGGTGACAGAGAAGCCGCTGGCTCGAACCCCGCTAACTCCTCACCAAGTGTCGAGGTGTCCTTGAGCAAGACACCCAACCCTAACTGCTCCCGGTGGTCAGGTGTCTCCTTGCATGGCTGACACCGCCATCGGTGTATGAATGTGTGTGTGAATGGTGAATGTGAGGCAATAATGTACAGCGCTGTGAGTGGCCGGTAGGCTAGAAAAGCGCTATATAAATGCAGTCCGTTCACATTTAAATATTGAACGGGTTCATATGGCCGATAGCCTTCCATGTGCTGGAGGTGAGGTGCTTCATGGAAATGAATAGCTGCTATTACCAGCCACTTCATATGGTTTTCCTATTGCTCCATCAACTGGGATGAGTGGATGGTTTGACTAAAAAGGCTAAATGATACCATGATTTTAGAGCTTGTTAATTGTTCTCTTTCTATTGTTCTAATTTCTAAATTAATCATTTACATTATTGTTACATAGTTGGTGTTTAAGCAAGGTTCGAAAAGCACATAGACAACTTTGTTGGCGCTAGTACTGTAGATGGTCACTACTTTAGCTTTTTAGCTTTGTAGCTTACCATTTCTAAGTTTAAGCACTGTTATCTGTCAGTGGCGTTGTGCATTTGGCACTGTAACAAGTCTATATTTAAAGCTCCATCCCATTAAAACCACACTAACCTATCCTCAGTTTAACAGTACAATTATCTTTATTCGACATCTCCTGTGTCGCGCTGCTCTGACAGGCACATGAAAATTTTACATGTGCTGCCTGAGGGTCTGTGGGAAGAGTGTCTGGGGGGATTAATGAGGGAAGCTGGAGATGAAGGGAGGTATGAAGGGAACAAGGGAGAGAGGAGGAAGATGTCTGCCTCTTTGACAGGGTCTGGCCACTGCTCGCACAAGTGGCCCTGGGGGATGCAGGTTGCTGTCTGTCACTGAGTGTGTGAGAGTGTGTGTGTGTGTACTGCAGGTGCACACGCACACCCACACACGCCCACACACACACACACTGTATGCAGGAAACACACATCAACACCGTACACCATGTCAAAACACAACAGGCGCACTCAGAGACGTGCGCGCTTTGCTAGCCATACACACACACACACACACTCGCGCGCACGCACACACACACACAGGCCTGAAAGCTGCCCTTACTGTTCCTCAGGTTAACACACACACCTACGCACACGCACGCACGCACGCATACACACGCACGCACCCACACACTTCCTGCGGTGCCTTCCAAGGAGGAGATGTGTGAATCCATACTGGGACGACTCCCAGCAGGGAAGGGAAGGAGCAGAGCAAGAAAAAGAAGGAAAGGTGATGTCTGACAGGAGAGAGACGAGCAGATGGGAGATGAAATGCCAAGGGGAGAGGAAGTGAGTGGGGGAAGGGACAAAACAACTGAGGAGAGGAGAGTGCTGCTGTCATACCCCTATCCCTGAATGACACCTGACACATTTTGCCTATATACAGAGCAATTACCAGCATGGCCCTCCACACACACACACACACACACACACACACACACACACACACACACACACACCAGGGGTGTCTACAGTATATGGACTGACAGGGCTTCCACGGTGGAAGAACAGGCTATCTCCATTAGTCATGTGGAGGTGGACACATAGCAGAGAAACCTAATGGAGTGACTGTGTCAGCTATGTTTACAGCATTGATTACCTAATAAACACAAGGCACAAAGCCTGTGATTTTTACGTCGAAGCTGTTTTGGTATAAGCGTGTTTTGAAAATAACAACCGCC
>JAODUG010060313.1:0-14534 GCA_027564795.1 Aphredoderus sayanus
CTCTCTCTCTCTCTCTCTCTCTCTCTCTCTCTCTCTCTCTCTCTCTCCCTCTCTCTCTCTCTCCCTCTCTCTCTCTCGCCCATATCTCGCACAGTCTTGACCTTTTCCACTTGGAAACCTCGCCTCTCAATTTGCGTGCACGCACATGCACACCCACATACACACGTACGTGCACACAGGCCTTGCGTGCGTGTGCCTGACCCAGCAGATGCAGAGCGGTCGGCCTCTAATGCGAGCAGACAGGCCAAGTGGTGCGGTGCACCAATCACGGGCCCGGGTTCTGCTCTGTGTGTGTGTGTGTGTGGTGGTGGCGTGCTAGCCCCAGCTAGTGTGTGTGTGTGTGTTGGTGGCGTGCTAGCCAAGCACACACACCACAATCAAGCTAAATCAAGCTAATGTGTTTGTCTTGAGTTACTAATGACTAATAATCATAGCCTAAGATAATGGAAATAATAAGGGCGGCCCAAACCCACTGGAACTGGCCCGGCTTGTGGCAAGATGCTGTTCTGCAGAGCACAGTGTATCTCTTGGTGCTGCGTACATACATGTGTCAAGATGGCCAGTGTGTGTGTGTGTGTGTGTCAGGACACAGGGCCAGTTATCTCCAGACAGGCCTGTAGTGACTGTAGCAGAACAAACAACAGACTGCACCTTTCAGAGTATGCTACTGAAGCACCTTTCAGAGTATGCTACTGAAACACCTTTCAGAGTATGCTACTGAAACACCTTTCAGAGTATGCTACTGAAGCACCTTCAGAGTATGCTACTGAAACACCTTTCAGAGTATGCTACTGAAACTTTACACTGGAAGAAAAAAATATAATGGAATTTTCCAGCAGGGATCAGTTTTATATTCTATTGGAATAATGTAGTTTAGATCTCTGCATTTCAACCAATGCAAAAGCAACTTTTTAAATACTATTTAAAATAAAAGACAAATTATAAAATTGTCAAATTATCCAACCATTTCCAGAAATTAAAACATATGGATACAAATATGTTTTTTTGCGAATCATGCAAAACACAATTTGATGTCTGATAATACAAGATCATGCTTTGTCAAGATATTTTTAGAAGACAGTCCAAAACGCAGCAAGCAGGGATTTCTTTAATAGGGACTAAGAGTTTAGAATGCCTTTTTCTTTCTCAGTTAGGGAAATTATATGAAAATGCCCTTTTAAAAAAAGCTTATTTTTGTTGTTGTAAGCCAGCAGCAAATGGTTTAAATGAGACTGTGATGCACATGGGTTTAAGTTGTTACTGTTATGTTTTGTATTTTGTCACTAGCACAGAGCAGGCATACAACCTGTTATGCACATCTCCAGGCGTCCATAGACCTGTGCTTGCATGTACTGCACTTTCAATTAGAAGTAAATAACATTAGAGCACACAATGCTGTAAATCATTACTCTTTACTGCGCACAGACACGGCGACCTCTAGTGGAGTAATACTAGTATTCTAACTTTTCAAAAAAGAAGTAAAACTAAGGTGTAAGTAAAATCTGCGGTGATTTGTATGTATTTTGGACCATGTTTCACCTATCGTGCAGTCGGAGGTTTAATTGACCGTTATGTTACACACAATCAACAATATAGGCTATATGTCAAGTCATGCCCAAAGTTGAGTAAAATTTTACATTAGTACATTTAGTTATAAAGTAAATCACCCATAATTGAGCAATGTGTAATATATTGTGTGCTGTAGCTACAACGGCAATGCCTCACACTAAAAAGATGAGCCCTAGATAAATAAACACACAAAATTATATCTTCGGAAATAACTTCAACAGGTGTTAAAATTAAGAATTAATGTGTTATTCACCTCAGTGGGTTTCTGACTAATGGATGTGTTGTATGTATTTGTCTCAGTCCATTAAAATGCTTTACAGACTCTCATACGATTCAGTCTCTGTGGGAGCTGATCAAATAAGGCTGTTTCTCTTCTCCCACCTGCCAGGATGAAATAGAAAATTAGAGTGTAGTGTAGTGAAATGAAGTGGAAGCACGTGGTTTTCGGTCGAACGAGAGTAGAGTGAGATTGCAACATGGAGCTGATATACATGTGAATTATCTGTAGAGCCTAATAATATCCTCTTTCCACGGGGTTCCATGTGATTATTCGTGCTATGGATACAACACAGACGGCACACACACAGAATCTCCCTCTCTCCCCATCAGCCCAGCAAATAACATAGTTTTACACTGTAATTCACCCCTCTCGTTCGGCTGCGCTCATATCATATTTAAATTCCATATGGCTGAGTGGCCTCCATATTTCTCATTTGTGTTAAATCAAAGAGACGTGGTCCAGGGCCTAAACAGCACTCGTTACCGTCGAGGCAGGAGCGGAGGGAGCAATTTACCTGTAGAATGAAAACATAAACGCAAGCAGGAGCCAAAATGATCTTTTTAATTATGTGGCGAGCCCTCCGTCCATCTCCCCATCACGCTCACGCTGGCGCCCAAACCTCATTTCCATATTTCGACAGATTGCATTTGCGTCTCATCACAATACAGGGGGACAGGAAAGGGCTCCGGAGGAGGGGGTGAGGCGGTGTGAAGACGCCCACGGGAGACGGAGGAGGGTTCTGGGTGGGCTATAACACGGGAGCTCGCGAGTTGCGTCGCTACCAAACGCACATAAACAAATAGACAAGACACAACATCACGGAATGTTACAATTACTTTGATTATCGCTTAAGTAGGCGGCGTCGCCTCTAACTCTGCGTAAAGCTTTCACCAGCACCATAATTACCTTCAGTGTTGTCACGTTATTACATTGGTAGACCAAGATGCTATGAGGTTCCCTTTGCTGTCTTACAGCGGTGACATCATGTGTCTAGAGCCAATATGAGCTATACAACGTACATGTGGCCTTAACATGCTGTGACATAGCCTACTACTATGTACAAACAAAGGAATTGCATTTTACAATGTAATGATGCATCATTACATTTTAAAATGCAATTCCTTTTTACACTAAAATTGTCCATATGTGCGCGTACGACTTGTTATCGGTGGGCACGCACCGGGTCGGGCGTGCATGACATGTTGGACCATATGGAATGCAGAGCCTAACGCAGACACAACCCCCACCTCACACACCTGGACATGGTTAGGCTTGAGCAAGACCAGACCCGCTTTTACAGTGAAGGGCCATCAGTGGGATTCAGTATTAATTATGCGTCGCTGATGCCGCGCGTAATTGTACAGCCTTCTCCAAACCACCAACGAAACCAGCCGACTTAACTCTCTTCAGCGGTGACCGCGCGTTTAAAAAAGTCGACGTTTAAAACTCTTACCTTTTTGTCTGGGTGCGCTCCGAGGGGGGGTTTAAAACATGGAGAATAACAAGATGCCGCGAGGTTAAGAGGTCGCGTTGTGTAAGCGCGTGTGCGCAGAGTGACAGGCGGTTTAGGACTAGCTGGGGGCGTGCGCCTCTGAGGTCAGTGCGCAAAAACCTTCTACGTCGAACAGCTTTTCTGGAAACAATGTACGCCGAATGGAGCCCCCCTCTCCCCACACCGACTAACATGCGTATTTACGCCAGTCTTGTTTTCACAGCGCATAGAATGAATGGCTCCAATGACATGTGCGAGCCTGCACATTGTCAACTCAGGAAATAAGTCACCATTAAACCAACTTATTCCCACACTTAAGACCTAAGGCAAATCCCTCTGCTGCACTGACCACCAGTGCATCGCTTGTCCGTACAGTCTGCATTCCACACGTCGCCAGTGTGGGGAAACGGTTGTGTGGACGCTCACATAGGCCTACTGTAGCTCTCAGGGAGCTCTCAGGGAGCGGGTTAATGCAAGTCACATCGCCGCCTTTGTTAAGTAGCAAGGGCGTCGGGTGGTCCACTCCACTTCCTGCTGGAAGGTTGTGGGTTTGAAGCGCACCAGAGTTGGCCTGCCCGTATGCACGCTGCAGCAACATACTCAATCCGGCTCCCCACACTTGTAATTGTCTTCATTCGAAGTCATTTCGAATAAGTGTCTACGTGTAGGAATACAACTCTTTAAGGGAGCCTCTGTCCAACTGCCGTCAGATATGAACATGCAATATGTGAACCCATCATCTTCATTTGCAGAAATCTGTTTATAGATTAATGAAAGATCGTTCAGGCCTTTTAAGAGGTTGCTGCTAGCTGCACATAAAATAGGTTTAGTCAAACAATGGTTTCATGCTAAACAGACCCAACACTAGTTTTTAATCAGGTAAAAATCAGGAGACCAGACCAGGAGATGCCTCTGGAGAGGTGATGTTCTTCCGGCAGTGTATATGATTATGATTAGTGTATATATTTTTGGAATTGTTAAAAATTGAGACATTGAAAACATGAAGTTTTGGAGGAAATATCTACTGAGAGGAAGATTTTACCTTTGTGAAATGTTTGCCATTGTAAAATGTTTAATGCATCAAATCAAAAAATATATGGTTTATGTAAAATAAAGTTCATGGTTTACAAACTTCAACATGTCTTTGTATTTAGGTGTATGCTGGTAAAAGACTTGACATGCTTTAAGTATTCTGCCGTTTTCTCTACTTTAGAAGCATTGTAACAATCTCCCCGAGTGTTGACTTACTCTTCCAACAGTAGGATGCTGGCATCCTTCAGCCTTTTATTTGCAAAAACATCTTCACAGCAGTGGAACTGGAAGAGGCCATCCTCAGGCCAACACATCCAGAAGACAGACATCTTTATGACGTTGCGTGCCTATGTTTTACAGCCTTAAGACACTTGCTACATAACGCAACCAAAATGTGAAGCGTCAAAATCTCTTCAATGAGTGAAGGAATAATTTGACAACATAATGACGCTGTTCTAGTCCCGACGATTCTTGTGATTGATGTAGCCGTGTCACGACAACATGCTATTGACATATTCATGTCCTGCTGTGAGGGTAGTCAGGCTGAACGCCTCCCGTCCTATCCATTACACAGCCAAGCCAGGACTACTCTCTTTGGAAGAGCCCGCAAAACAGCCTTGCCCCATTGTGCCCG
The DNA here is from genome assembly GCA_027564795.1 of Aphredoderus sayanus. Classification (NCBI taxonomy): domain Eukaryota; kingdom Metazoa; phylum Chordata; class Actinopteri; order Percopsiformes; family Aphredoderidae; genus Aphredoderus; species Aphredoderus sayanus. The sequence continues at coordinate 5,008 of JAODUG010060313.1, forward strand.
CTCAAACGTAACTCTTAATTCACACATTGGAGTGGGATGTAAAATAAATAGCGAGAACAGTGATCGACTGAACTCTCAAAAAGGATGAAGACGTGCCTGTCTCAGCCAAAACTGAGGTCAAAGTGACAGCTTACAGATGTCTTGCAATACTTCAATATTTTATTCATTTTAAATGAGCAAACTAGCCATTTTATTACATTATCTGCGTGTGTATACATCAAACATTTGTTTTTAGAAAGCTACAGAAATTATTCCACAAGTCTACTTGAACGACCATAGCATTACTTTTATTGTATATATACTTGGCTACAATTATTAAAAAACAAAAACAAATGAAGAAAACAACGTTAAAGGTATTTGTGATCCATAAGGTGCAGACCGCACACCACTGCAGCACGGTATTACAGTATGACTTCAGTCTTTCGGGTCAGTTCCAATGTCCCTTAATGTTCTGCTGCAGGTTGTGAAGGCCCAGAATCCCCAGCTGGTTAGAACACCTGTGCCTCCTGGCCAGCCTGCTGGTGTTGTCCTATGCTTCACCTGGCTCCACCCAGCTCCACCCGCAGGTGGGGCACGGCAGATAGCATTTCCTTTTCCTCCCAGTGTGGCCTGTGATGTTGCACCCCTCACCTCAAGCCAGCGCTGAATGAACGACCAGGAGAGGGTGTGTGTGTGTGGGGGGGGGGGGGGACCCAAAGAAACACAATGGCAGCTAGCCAAGCTGACTGGGAGCATGCACAACACAAGACAACCATCAGCTGCAGGGTCGTCAGGAGCAACGCCCAGACAAAAGGACCGTCACCCTGGAGACGCTCGCTGGGCGTGGTCAAGGCAGGACGTCCTGTTGACCCCCGGCTCTCCCCCTGACATGAGGTAAAACATGGTGCCCTAGTGCTCAATTGTGCTACATGTTCAAATAAAAAGTCCAAGTATGAAGGGACTTTAAACCCCTGAAGGAACAAAACAACATAACACACCGCCCCCTAAAGGAACAAAACAACATAACACACCAAATGAGGCTGGAAAACAGTAACACCATGTCTGGCGTACGTGATGGTCAATGGGAAACGTCCGCACCGCCTTGTCAGACAAAGAGGGGGTGTGGCACCGTACGAGTGATTTCACATTTGTCCCTATGGAGACCCCCACCCCCGGCCCCACCCCCGACCCAGACCACCAATGGGCTGGCTCACTGTCACCTGCCAAATTAGTGTGTGCGTCTGGCTGGAAGAATTCAGTGAGGAGAATAAAGGTGAATACAAAAAGGCAGTTGTACACCAGGACAGTTGGACACCATTATGATGAATGGCATGAAGCTCAGTTCCAATGACCTAGTTGTGTTCTGCTGCTTTTGATTTGTATTTCTAAAAAAAAAACTAGAGTTGAGAAGAATAGAAATGAACTCTGGACTTCAGATTACAGCAAACCAAGGCAGAGGGCAGGTCTCTGCTTGTAGAGATAATGACAGATTGCACTCCGATGCCACCCAGCCACCCTGCAGGCCCACGGCCTAGCCACCCAGCCACCCGGCAGGCCCACGGCCCAGCCACCCGGCAGGCCCACGGCCCAGCCACCCGGCAGGCCCACGGCCCAGCCGCCCAGCCACCCGGCAGGCCCACGGCCCAGCCACCCAGCCACCCGGCAGGCCCACGGCCCAGCCACCCAGCCACCCGGCAGGCCCACGGCCCAGCCACCCAGCCACCCTGCAGGCCCACGGCCCAGGCACCCTGCAGGCCCACGGCCCAGCCATCCAGGCACCCTGCAGGCCCACGGCCCAGCCACCCTGCAGGCCCAGCCACCCCTCAGATGTCAGGCATCACGCTGACAGGCCAGAGGCTAGCCTAACGGAACATGGAAAGTGCAAACCTATTGTGTGTGTAGATATATGGCACACATGCAGTGTAGATGTCACATCAGTGGTACATTACAATAAACACTATAGTGTATCACTGACATGCATGCTGTGGCACCACTGTTCATTATTCATGTTTCTGACATACTCTGTGTGTGTGTGTGTGTGTGTGTGTGTGTGTGTGTGTGTGTGTGTGTGTGTGTGTGTGTGTGTGTGTGTGTGTGTATGTATGTATGTATGTATGTATGATATATAATTTTTTTATTATTATTATAATTATTATTATAATACTACACACAGTAGTGAAACATGTGCAACACGCTGGTTGTATCTGAACAATGTAGAGAAAATGTATCAACTAAGTTCTTTGAGCTGCTCAGGAAACCCGCAGCTGGTTGCAGCTGGAAATCTTAGTTGTTTTGGACCAATCCCAGAAGAGGCCTGTGTGTCATCTAGATATAGTGCAATGTGTAGTTTGAGGTAGTCACACCTACATGTGAAGACAGGCTGAGGGCTCCACACCGTGACCATCTAGCATACACTAGGGGATACAGGAAAACTCATCCATGTCAAGAGTGCAATCCGGTTACCTCTACAAGCCACCATTTAAAAAGAACTCCACTTCCCAGAATGCATTTGGACTGATTCAGTTGACAGCTAGAACCTTGTCGGGGTAATGTGCAGAGAACACACTTCCTGTCCACCCCTCCCAAAGCCCCAGCTGTGGGGCAATGGTGGGGGTACCAAACAATACAAGACACCAGACGACCAAACAGATTTCAAAATAAAAGGTTAAATAAAGAGGTATTACAGTTACAGTGCAAAAAAGTTGAGAAATTCAAGCATAATACAAAAACATAGCACCAAAACAAAAACAAAAAAAAGAAATGCATGCAATTAACTGAGGTATTCAAGTGAAGAGGGCTTATTGATGGGGAGGGGGGGCATTTAGGCAAGAAGCTAAATATAAATTTGAAGGAAACCAAAAAAATAAAACTGGTATCCATAGGAACAGTGTCGCGATGCGAGAACCACAGGAGTTGGTTGAAATATACGGGCCTGCTTAGAGTGTAGTTTAAAAACACGCTGTATGCATCTTACACAAGTGTCCAGTCTCATAGAAAAAGGCGGTTGCAGCATATTGTCGAGTGATATGTCTTCCTCTAGGATTTGCCGTTTGTATCAAAAAAATGTGGCGATTGGTTCGGTGGAAAAGCTGCTCCAAGAACGGCTTGTCCAACTCACCCACTCTGTCCACCAATACCACACACGTCTCCTTCTGCTCCCACAGACTAGATATACTGACAAAGCCATCCCTCCCGTTGTTATGGTTACACACACACACACACACACACACACACACACACAACACAAACATGCAACCCCCAAGTGCGCTTAAAAATAGTTAAATTACAGTTAACAGGGAATGTCGGAATTCCTATCTGGTTTTCAGGATATCAAGATGGGCCTGAATTATCGTATGCATTCTATTATTATTTATATAGATTTTTTAAACACACATGTATATATAGATTTTCTTTGCTACGTATATGATTTTGGCGTCGTTCTGACCACACAATTCTGAAAAATACCCAACAACAGACCCTAATGGAATAAGTGCAATAATGATCAAGAACACCATTTGAAGACGGGTTACTGACAGACGGTGACCACTAGGTGGCAGGTCGCGTCCACCAACAGCGTTGCCAGGGGGATGCAGCAGAGCTGGCACTAGTGCACAGGCTGAGGAGTCACTCACGTCTTCCCTGCATGCTTTGATTGACACCTAACCGAGCTACAGTGCAATGCCACAGGGCCCGCCCCCCCCCCCAAAACCCAACGGGGGAATGACGGGCGAGGAGGAGACACTGCCACCTGTCTGGTGGTTTCCGTATAACACTTTGCAGACTGTTAGTAAAGCACGTGTGATTACACAAAGCAGGAGAGGAAAGGAAAAGATTGTGTTCGCAAAGGAAACAAAAACATCCTAAATGAAATCTGTTGTGAGCCCAGTCCACCTGTAGGGGGCACTCTCACACCGCTCCCTGGTGGAGAGAGGCTGAAGAAGAACACAGCCAGCGTCATGTCGAGGCTGGTCAGACGAGCCAGCATCGCTCCCCCTTCACCCCAACTCCAGCCAGCAGGGGGAGCCAGTGGGGAAGCTCAGTTGCTCTGGACCTGAGGTTGGTTGGCCTTGAGGCTGCGCAGGGCCCTGCGGCCAGCAGGGGGAGCTCAGTGGCCCTGGGGCTGGGTGGCCTTGAGGCTGCGCAGGGCCCTGCGTGCGGCGGCAGACTTGGCGATGCGATAGCTGCGGCCCACGCCCTTGAACTTGCCCTTGCCCACCACCTCCACCGTCACACGCACCTTGCCGTCGTACGTCCTCTCCGCAGGGCTGCAAGAGGGCAGGTCGTTAGTGCACTGCAGCGACACCATGTAGCGGGCTAGCTAACCTCCGCTAGGAGCAAACACGGGGCTAGCTAACCTCCGCTAGGAGCAAACGCGGGGCTAGCTAACCTCCGCTAGGAGCAAACGCGGGGCTAGCTAACCTCCGCTAGGAGCAAACTCGGGGCTAGCTAACCTCCGCTAGGAGCAAACGCGGGGCTAGCTAACCTCCGCTAGGAGCGAACGCGGGGCTAGCTAACCTCCGCTAGGAGCGAACGCGGGGCTAGCTAACCTCCGCTAGGAGCGCTCGTCATTCCTCACCTGAACTTGGCGGTCTCTGGCTCCATCTCCAGCAGCTCCCTGACAGGAGAGCGCGGCACATTGGCAGAGAACTTCTCTGCAGGGGGGAGGGAGGGAGGGAGGAGGGGGACACACTCATAATAAATACATATACTGCTACAAACACCGAGCCACACTTCATCACCACGGCCAATGTGAAAGCACATTTGCAATCACTCCCCCACATGAGCCGCTAACAGCCGCTAACAGCCGCAGCGGAGAGAGAGAGGGCAAGGAGTCCCGCGCCCCGCCTCACCTATCAGCGGCCTCATCATGGGATAATACACCTGCCACACCGTCTCCAGCGACATGCCACTGTCCATGTAGACCGCACCGGCCAGCGACTCGAAGATGTCCCCCATGGCCTTGGGCACCTCGATGTCCTCCTCCTTCTCCTCGTCCTCCTCCGAGCGCCGCAGCTGCAGGGAAGCGAGCGGAGAGTTTACCGCCGTGGCGTCGCTCGCGCGGGCACCGTTGCCGTAGTAACCAACCAACGCGATCTACACAAAGACGCTCAGAGCGCTCGGCGTGCGGAACGCTTCATGAGGTCAAGGCCTGTGTAAACATACCAAGCAGCATATTGTGCATTTCACCCCCCCCAAGGCATCCGCCAACCTCTCTGGCTGCGTGGGAAGAGATTTGGTGGCAAGATAGCCAATTCCAGACAAATTCAATCCAAATGCATTTTTCCCTTCGACGCTAGAATCAGTGGAATATGAAACAGATTCACAGTAAATGACAGCCTCTGCTTTTCAGAGCATTTCTGACATTAACATTTGCATTGGGGGGGTTGAGAGATCATGTTTCTCCCTGCAAACAGCTGGGGGTCAGCTGAACGTACAGGCCCAGGGGGAAGCAAGACAACGGCGACCCACCTCAGAGTCCATGCCTTGCATCTCGTTCTTCTCCAGCTGGAACTGCACGAAGTCATCGATGACGTGGAAGAGCTCTGGTGAGACGGCCTTGAAGTACTTGTGGTAGTCGTACTTGACGGCTAGCGAGGCGAAGATGGTGTTGTTGACCAGCGCCGAGCGCAGGTCCGTCAGCACGCCCGGGGAGTGCTGCCGCGGGTCCTCGTAAAGGTGCTTGGTTATGAGGTAGTCGAGGATGGCATCGCCCAGGAACTCCAGGCGCTGGTAACAATCTGGCCGGGGAAGACATTGACAACATTTAGCTAAAGAAGTTAGTATTTAGTTAAAGCAGTTAGCTAAAGCAGTTAGTATTTAGTTAAAGCAGTTAGCTAAAGCAGTTAGTATTTAGCTGAAGCAGTTAGCTGTAGAAGTTAGTCTTTAGCTAAAGAAGTTAGTATTTAGCTAAAGCAGTTAGCTAAAGCAGTTAGTATTTAGCTGAAGCAGTTAGCTGTAGAAGTTAGTTTTTAGCTAAAGCAGTTAGCTAAAGCAGTTAGTATTTAGCTAAAGCAGTTAGCTAAAGCAGTTAGTATTTAGCTGAAGCAGTTAGCTGTAGAAGTTAGTCTTTAGCTAAAGCAGTTAGCTAAAGCAGTTAGTATTTAGCTAAAGCAGTTAGTATTTAGCTGAAGCAGTTAGCTGTAGAAGTTAGTCTTTAGCTAAAGCAGTTAGTCTTTAGCTAAAGCAGTTAGCTAAAGCAGTTAGTATTTAGCTAAAGCAGTTAGCTAAAGCAGTTAGCTAAAGCAGTTAGTATTTAGCTAAAGCAGTTAGTATTTATCTAAAGCAGTTAGCTAAAGCAGTTAGTCTTTAGGTAAAGCAGTTAGCTAAAGCAGTTAGTATTTAGCTAAAGCAGTTAGCTAAAGCAGTTAGTATTTAGCTAAAGAAGTTAGTATTTAGCTAAAGCAGTTAGAATTTAGCTAAAGTAGTTAGCTAAAGCAGTTAGTATTTAGCTAAAGCAGTTAGTATTTAGCTAAAGCAGTTAGCTAAAGCAGTTAGTATTTAGCTAAAGCAGTTAGTATTTAGCTAAAGCAGTTAGCAGATGCTTTATTTCATTTCGATAGTGGGTGTGGCCCCAACATGGTTAATAGCGGCGTTGTAAACCAGCCAGGGGCCAGGGGCCTGACCTGTGATGGTGTTGTAATGGTATGAGGCATGGGTGAAGGCCTGCAGCAGGTAGGCCTTGTTCTGGAAGGTGTAGCTGATCTTCCTCTCGAAGCTGTCGAAGCCGGAGACCAGGTGCAGCAGGCTGCGCTCCGCCTCGGGTGGCAGCAGCAGGCTGGGGGGGATCTGCAGCCAGCCGTAGCTCAGCTCCGCCTGGGGGCCACGCCCCTCCGCCTGAGGGCCACGCCCCTCCGCCTGAGGGCCACGCCCCTCCGTCGGCAGGACCTGTCCAGCACAGCACAGAGTGTTGCCACGGCTACGCACCACAGCATCGCGATACAACAGCATTGACTATAACCGTGATTCAAAAAACAAGAGATAGATGCTAAAAAGTCACACGTGATAATAGCGTCTGAATTACCCAGAGCCTCCCGTTCAGGCTGACCTGAACCACAGACCCCTCCCCACCACTGTAGCTTGCACTGTAGGAATTGCACTGTAGCTTTTCCCTACAGGTCCCACCCTCCCACAGCCTGAGCCAATCAGATCACATTGCTCACCTTTACAAGGGGCTACAGCCAGATGATTGGCTGATGAGCAGGTGCACATAATAAACACTGCCATGCAAAACACACAACAGGTATTGGGATGTTGCCAGGTCCCAATATCTGTTGCCATAGCGCTGCCAGCTGCCCAGGGACACACCTTGAGGCCCAGGGAGCAGAGGAACATCTGGGCGGCCCTCTCCCCACAGCTGGTGAGGTAGCAGCCCAGCAGGGCCTCCACACAGTCTGCGATGCTCTTGTCAGCGATGCACTGCTCCGTGTGCAGGTCGTAGGAGATGGCCTGCTTGCCCAGCTCCGCCCCGCCGCCCTCCGCCGGGTTCCAGAAGCCCACCACGAAGTCGTCCTCCTCGCCCGCCTTGCTGGGGTCCAGGTAGCACATGGCGTCCCACGAGCTGTAGTCGAACTCCTCGCCCCCGGGGGCCCCCGCCCCGCCCGCCCTCCGGGGGGGCTTCCACTCGTAGGGGCCGTCGGGGGCGGGGGCGGAGGGAGGCGGCGGCGTGGGCGGGCCCAGGGAGATCTTCTTGCCGAAGGCGCCCGAGCCCATGAGCATGCTGTCGATGAAGCGGATGTGCTCCTGGTAGTACTCCAGGTCCTCCTCCACGCTCACCTGCTCCTTGGCCCCGCCCCTCAGCTCCTCCTCATCGTCGCCCACCGCCTCCTCCTCCTCCTCCTCCTCATCCTCATCCTCCTCCTCGTAGTCGCAGTCTTCCTCGTCGCCCAGGCGACCGTTGGCCAGAAGCTCCTCTTTGGCCTGAGTGACAGAAAGGGGGCGGGGCATGAGAGGAGGCGGAGCACATGATAACGAGGCACGTAGACATATTGTGACGATGCCAAACACAGCTGGTGCCTCGAGGCTATGGAAGCTAGCTATGGAAGCTAGCTATGGAAGGCAGACATCTCCAGTGGTGGGGCAGAGTGCTAGAAGCAGCCCAATGGATGATGAGAGGAGCTGGTCATGACCAGGACACATCCTCCGGAGGCATCTGTCAACATGTGAGGAACCACTTACTGACAAATTGTATATCATTTATACATTGGGATATTTTCTGCACTTTACGTTAAATGTATAACTGCTCATTCATGTTGCCTATCAACACCTATTGCATCCTAACTGTCCTGGAAGGGTGGGTTCCTCTCTCTGTGGTCCCTTCCCAAGGTTTCTACCCTTTTTTAACCATGAGGGTTTTTAATGGAAGTGTTTCCTTGGCCGGGAGAGGAGCAGGTTCAGGGGGTGTTGTTTGTTTCCATGTGAAATGTGGGCTTGTGAAGCCCTTTGAGACTGTAATGTGTTTAAGTGCCATACAAATAAACATTTTCTTGCTTAGTAAAATAAAAGATCGCCTCCACCTACTTTTTTGACTGCAAATGTTGTTTGCTGCAGAGGATGTTAAACAGCAACAATTGGTCAGAGGCATCACAATGTGTGGCTCTAAGGAAAATAATGCCCTCATACAACAGCCTCCTGTAACCATGGCTGGTGGAGATGCTAGGTGATAGGCGAGTCATAGCATGGCAACAAGAAGCTCCATGTCAGGGCCTTAGTTACAGCACCAAAGCCCCTGCGTACAACACAGACCCCGCTACAGCCTGTCGACTGCACATGGTCATGTGACTAAACTACGGTAGTAAACCAGCAATACGGACATCTATATGCTTCCATATTTGGATTTACATCAATTTCAGTTACGTTTTTCAATGTAAAGCACAATAGCAACATGCGTCCTGAGCTTATTAGACAGACAGTGGCTGTGCTAGTATGTAGGTTTAATAAAGTGTCATGTACACATCTCTAGCCTGCTTCTTAATAGTAGTGGTTGTGCTATTGACCACACTACACCATAGCCTGCCAGCAAGGACCTCCTTCGCCCTCTAGTGGCCTGGCCTCGCCACAGCACCCAACCATCCCTTGAAAGAGATAACTGTACCATACCCTACCCTTTAACCCAATTAAACCGTACTTTAAACTTTGCCTGGTACAATATTTAAAAAAAAAAAGAGACCCAAATGGGTACATGGTTTGTTTACCATGTCAGAGTTTACATTTTAGTGGTGTGCTGGAATGGAAAGATAACCTTCACCAGGTACAATGGTTAACCCTCCTGTTGTCTTCGCGTTTCAAACGCACTACCTTGTTCCGCCAGAAGATGGCGCCACATGCTTATGTTTTGATGGCTTACATAGACATCATACGTTTGTGTAAGCTGTAGAATTATGATTGGTGCCTTACATCTGCCAGGAGCTAGTGCGTTGGGTCAGTTTGACCCAGAGGACTGCAGGAGGGTTAAGACCTGAAGCTAGAAACAAGACAACTCCTCAGTACTGCACCACGTCTATGTATGCTAACAACTCAGTACTGCACCACGTCTATGTATGCTAACAACT
>JAODUG010060324.1:0-14532 GCA_027564795.1 Aphredoderus sayanus
AATACACTCAGCAATGACAATTGAAAAACACACAAATCATACATAATCAGATGGCGTCGCCATGTGGCTAAATGTGAGATTTCTGAGTACATTACGAGGGTTAAATAAAAGTGACCAATCATTCATATATTTCAAAATGAAGCAATGCACCTCACTAGACCAAGCAAGTGCTGCTTGTCAGGCTGAATTGAGTGTATGAGCGAAACAGCCAATGTGCAACAGATACAAAGTGATAAAAGCTGTATTAAAGCGATTATTTAAACCCAGCGTTAGTCAATATACTGCAATGTTCCCCAGGGGCTCAATGGAGATGGGTTGGAACGTGAAAATGCATGACTGCTAGTCAAAGGTAGGGTCAGTGATTGTAAGCTAATTCACTTTTTGTCAAATTCAGCAAATATCTCCTCACGGTCTGCTAGCGGTCCATTCTGTGTGAGCTCTGAAATAATAATGTGGTGTTTCTACACAGCCCAGGCTCTGTAAACGGAAATGCAGACCGCATCACAAAGGAAGAGGTGTTTTTGTTTTGACCGAGTTCAAATATCAATAAGCTTTCTCCAGAATGACTGAGCAAGTCTTTAATATAGCGAAAATTGTATTTCCATTATAGCCACATTACTGCACTGCCCACAACTTTGCAGCCAGGGCCAGTTAACTTGTATATCCTGTATATGAGCTCAATGTTCTGCACGATGCTGTGTTTCTCTGGGAGGGGCTCCTGCCTGCCCATCCCAGCCTGTGTGCATGTGGAGCTAATGAAAGGCTGTACAGCATAAAGGGTTTAACAAGGCAATCCCTCACCAGTTGCCCTTTCCAGCAGTCATGCAGTTTTCCGGAACCTTCTAATGGCATGAATGAGATATCAAACCACACACATTACGCCCCGGAAATGGAGCGAAATGCGCCACTCTTCCGGCAAATGCAGTGAATTTACAGTGCCAAAAGATAATAACACATAACTCAATCTACAGTACAGTACAGTACAGTATGTGCTTTATGTCATCTCACACACTACTGGTCTTACCTTTCAGCCCAACAGGGCTTTCTAGCCAGCTGATAATTAAGTGAGCTGTTTGTTTGTGTAACATCTGTCTGACTGCGGAGATTAAAAGTGAGGAGAGGAAAGAGTGAGTGAGGGACAGAGAGAGAGAAAGAGAGAGAGAGAAAGGGAGAGAGAGTGTGACAGAGAGAGAGAGAGAGAGAGAGAGATAGAGAGAGAGAGAGAGAGACATTCAGGTCAAGCTGTCCCAAGAAAGAACACAGCAGAATATATATACAGTATACTGTAGCTACAGGGACAAGAAAGCAACAGGTTGTAAAGGTACTGTATAGTAGCAGCCAGGAGAGGCAAGACAGCATGGTAGCAAAATAAGCAGTAATATCTCTGTCGCCCTATACAACATACTGCCTAAAGCCTTCTAACAATAAAATAAAATGTGCTTAAGGAGCTTTTGCTGGCTCAATTTTCACTGTCCCCTACTTAGGGGAGCAAACAGTTATGTTTAAATGCAACCAGAGATACGTGCTGATGTCCTACTGTCTGTTCTCCATCCTGTTTCTATTGTAACAATTCTAGCTAAAACGTGAACCACTAAGAGACACTCAAACGTGAATTATTCAGCTCTTTATACTTTGAAATTTATTTATGGACTTGTCTTGGATTAACTGTGGTGCCGTGCCACAATGAAAGACAGATGAGCGGTAAATGTCAACAAAATGTAGCCTTTCCCACAAGACCTTCCAGATAGCCGAGGGAAAAGGAAATTATATTTCTTTGTTCTGACCCTTTGTGCCTTCTTTGTGTGTGCCTTTGGAGGCGATAGAGCTAACATGAATCACATCTTTGAGAACCGTGGCAACTTACGGGCCACTTACCGTTACTTATCACCGATAGAAATTAGAAGCTATGCTGGGCACCATGCAAACAGCATGCACATACGGGGAAACAACGTTTCTTTGCTCAGACAGGTACTTTATACTGCTATCTTTTCTCTGCTCCAGCTCCGGCTGCCTCCTGAGCATGAACACAGACGCACGCACACACACACAGGTGCCGGGCGCGGTGTCTGTGAGCGAGTGCACGTGGTGCAACAACAAGGTGTAGAAGAAGAACCATATAGCTCCTTCGCTCTACCTGTGGCGCCTCTCTCTGTCCGGGCCCCTCTTCACCTCCTTGGCCCCCACAGACACCTGGCTCTGGTCCAAGTCGGGTGGGGGAGGGGGTGGGAAGGGGACAGGGGTATAGGGGAGGGACCCACGGCCCCTCGCGGGGGAGGAGAAGGAGGAGGAAGCCGCGGAGGTGGGAGGGGTCACAGAGGGGCCGGCGCTCCGCACTTTCCCCGAGGCCTGGGGGAGAAGGCGGCGGGGTCGGCGGGGCGGGGGTGCGGTGCAGGGGCCCAAGGGTCTGGGCGGGGCCGACTCGGGGGCCTCACCACGTACAGGCCCCCCCTCCCCCTGGGGGGGGCCTCGGGCGCCCGGGACGATGTTAACAATGCAGTTAAAGGTCAGACACGTGCTAGAGGACGGGTCCCGCACAGATAGGGTCGCGCTGCCACCACACACACAGGGAAAGAGTGTGGAATGACTACTGCTGCAGTATGGCAGAGAAACTAGGGACTAGGCATCTAGTATTAGGGTAGTGGTTCTCAACATGGGGGGGTTGGGGCCTCCATTGTCAAATAAGGTTAAAATGTTCTTTTTCGTCTAGTTGTATTGTTTCTAATGGTTGATGGTTTGAATAGCCTATATATTATCAACCTGGCCAGTGATGTGTGGGACTATGTTTCTCATCATGCCCCCTCCCCTTCCCCCACGTGTGTGCGTGAGAGGAGGGGTCATGGGTTCTAGGGGCCATGGGTCAAAGAAATGGTTGAGAACCACTGATTTAAGTGAACCCCGTTGACCTAGAATACCTGAGAGAGCCCTGTCTAGAAGACCCAGAGGCCGGATGGCTCTCAGTGTCTGCCTCTTCCTCCTCCTTCTCTCCCTCCTCCTCATCCCTCTCCTCATCGTCTTCCTCCTCTTCCTCTTCTCTGCGGTGGGAGGGAGGGGGTTGAGGGACGGACGGAGGAGAAGGAAGTACAAGAGGGAGGAGAAGAGAAGTTGCACAGACACGATGAAATCATATGGCAGGAAAATGGCCAAGCACAAAGTGACAACACACACACACACATGACAAGACACATGGACCCCCACCCCACACACACACATTCCCATCAGGCGACAAGGGGGCAGGAGAGACAACAGACAAAGAATGGAGCTCAAGAAGAAGTCGGTTTATGCGATTTTCCACTATGATAATGTCTCGAACAAGAGTTCAAGTGATGTGTCACCAAATGGTTCTAATGAGGAATATTGTGAGGAAACGAAGGTTGCGGTGACAGCTCTGTGTTTGAACTGATACAGGACTCTGGCATGTAGCCCTTACATGAGCCTGTGGCCGGCCTGTTGCTAGGGCTCCTCGTGGTTGCCTGGATCTCATTAGCAATATGGAAAACAGTGATCTTCAACAGCGGCTTGAATTTCCTGTGGTAGACTGGAAGTAGCTGGCCCAGTATCATGTAACCTGTATGGGTTGAGTTCAGCTATACCTGTGGACCCCAGCACTACCAGGGGTACAGCTATATAGGCTTTGAGGGGGAGGGGCCCAATTATCCTACGGAAGGCATCTGTCAGTGACAGTTTGATGAATTAATGAGTTAGGACTTAGGTGATCTTTATGATCATCTTAAACCAATACAAACCCCACTATGGTCCAGTTACGCTAGACACTTTAACATGCAGTGGAAACAAACACCGATGGAATTAATATTAGGCTGTAATTATCACAGGGGAAAAGAGCTTAGAAATAATAAATTCTGGTCTTTTCTAATCAAGCAACAGTAAAACAACACTGAAACATATCGTCTAACTCAACAGTTTTAAATCCACAGTCTTAAATCCCGGTGTTTGTACAGTATAGTAACTCAATATAAAATATATTTAGATGTGATGGCACTATAGCTCAACTCTATCTTATGGAATCATTCTTCGTGACAGATAGACACAGCTCGCATTACTGTTTGCAAAAGCATCCTATTTTCATCAGCCTCAGAAGTCGAAACACGTCGATTCATTCAAACGTAATTTTGCGACAGAAGATTTGTCTCTTTTATTACTGTATAATTACATTTGCTGCAAGGGCTCTGGAAGGAACAGTCCAAGACTGAAATATAATACAATGCTGGCAGTCAGACCTGTGTTCCCTGTGAAAAAACTGAAAACAACTCGGTGGACCCATAACATATTTTAGATTTTTTTTATTGTGACCTTGGTTTGCTGGGAAGTTGCGGCAGCATGTGGAGCATATAATACTATACGACTCCACATGAAAAAAGACGGGGATTAGGGATGGGCGAGAACATACTTAAATTATTATCATGATATCTTATGGAATTTTGTGCGGTAATTATATAAATGAGGATATAAAAGTACATTCAACATATCTTTTGGTCCACAAAAAGTAAGCTAAAAAAAAAAGTAAGACAAAATACTTTTGGGGGTGCAGTTATCAGACTAGTACTGTATTCTTGTATTGCTTTATGTCACCGACTAGAGCCTTATGCTTGCTCAGTCAACAAACTCAACAAACAGTTAACAGCCATCCAATCCAGCTTTGTTACTCTCCATTCAAACCCTATGGAGTGGCTTTGTTTCACTCGTTTTACTGTCTATGTCAGATGCCCAAATCACAGCGCTTATATAGTTGATATATACTTCTTATCATGAGGAAGAATTGTAACCTGACCCGCCAGAGGGTTTTTTACACAGAACCACCGAAGAAGCCGTCCATTGAAACTGAAAAGGGCAAGCCACTCTCAAAGTAATTCTTAGCAGGCGATTGGATGAACTGTGACGTCGGTTAACGTCACACCTAAACCACGACAGTAGTTGTCAGTACGACTCTGATTGGTCAGAACTACTGCAGTTCGGACGCAACATTTCAGGCCTGCCCAGACGGATATCTCGCGGCGCAGTCAAACTGGAGCTTCTAATGGTCTCACAGATGGTCTCATGGGTGGTCTCACGGATGGTCACAAGGCGAGGGGCATTGTACCAGTATATCATGAACGCCCTAACGGGGATACGTTGACCTTAAACTCTCCTCCGCCCCCCCCCCCCTCGTCTCACCTTTCAGTGACGTCCTCAATGCGCTGGCCGCTGAAGGGCTGGTAGGTGCCCCCGTTGTGAGCGTGGTGGGGGCTGCTGGGGGAGACCGGGGCGGAAGAATGCCCCCTGCTGCTTTGGAGGGAGTGCCGGCGACTGCGTCGCCGCTCCAGACCGTGCCTCTCGTTGGCCCCGCCCACGCTGGCCCCGCCCACGCTGGCCCCGCCCACGCTGCTCCGCCGACGGTCCTTGCGGCTGCTCGCAGGCAGCTGGGTGTCCTCGTCCCCGTCCTCGTGGCGCAGAGTCATCTGGGTCAGAGACACGGGGTCAGGAAGGGGGCAGGATGGCCCCTGTGGTCGGGGTGTCGGACTCAAGCCCGGAAATGTTCCGCCTAAACACTAATAGACACTAACTGGCACCTGGCCTGTGTAATGTATTGTAATTCTAACACTATGGTTACACCAAACGGATATCATGTTATGTTATGGCACATTCCTTAAGTGGATTCAAGCTTTTCAAACCACATTGTTCATTGTTGACTCGCTGTCGATTACAGCCAATAGCCACAAGAAAACACATAGGCTGCTATGTGCAGATAGATGGTAGATATACTTTTCTTCACGCATGTTTCGCACACAGAGAGAGTTTAATAGCTACATAGTGTGCAATATGTTGCTTTTCAGGTCAGGCTGTGTGGGTTCCTGACCTCATAGATGTTCAGCTGCTCCATGAGGTCAAGGTCTGTTCCCTTTCTGCTCAAGTGCCTCTGGGCCATAGCCTCAATGCCCTGCTCCTCCAGACAGTCTACCATGTCATAGTAGGAGTCCTGGTCTGGAAGCCCTGCCAGGGTCTGAAACACACACACATGCAGACAATCAAAACAGGATTACGGTTCCTTGCCTCACTTTTTAATTCACGAGAGGGAGGGAGAGAAAAGGACAAGCCAATGCGGGTAAAAGAGAGGGATGACTTGATAAAAAAAGGAGGGAAAAGGCAGAGAAAATACACCGTGAGAACAGAGAAGGTAAAGGAACAGAGACAGTTGGATATCTCGGTTGACAGTGAGCACAAACAGACCTGCGGCGTTGGCTCACCTTGTTGAGGAGTGTCATGGCATAGACCAGCAGCTCTGTGTCCACGCCATCCTTCTCGTCCAGGATCTCCATGCAGTTGGACCACAGTCTAGTTCCTGCAACGCCAAGTTAGCCAATCTTTACAGGTGGACAGTAAGAGCATAAGACACTGCACAAACACATACAGTGAAGGCATTACAAGTAATCTGTTTTATATTTGTATTGAGTGTATTTAAGATGAAACAATGAAGAATGAAACAAAACTTCAAAGGAAATAAGACTTGAAATAGTGTAATGGAAATGTTTACTCCTCAGGAAATCTCCTGAGGGTCTCGCGACTAGCGGTGGGGTCCAGACCAGCACCTTGACAGCCAGACAAGAGGTATGGACAAGAGCAGCAGGCCGGGTCTACCTCCCACCAAGGGAGGGCTGGAGGTCAGGTCCAGCTTCCTTACGCAACAGCAGAGGCGGCTGGCTAAGATAGAGTCGAGGTTGATGCCTCCCCCCCCTTCCCCCTTCCCCAATCCAAGCCCTCTACCCCTTCACACACACACTGAACCCGCGACTGCAGGCCAGAGCACAATGTGGCGCTTTTACAGCGGCAGGTAACCGATCCCGCTAAGGGAGAGACTTACGGCCGTTTCGCAATAAGCTCTGCTCTGCGCGCGGCTAGGGAGCTGCTCCGGAGAGCCCAGCTGACCGTGGTGTAACTGGAGGCTGACTGTACGCTCTGTGCTGCAGTCATTGGTGAAAGGAAATATTTGTTTGTCACCAATTCTCTGTCAAGAGCCCGGAGTCAAAGTCGTAAAATGTCTGGAAAAGCTGATCACTGCAGAATTATCGAACACGTGTGGCGTTCGAAAGGTGTTTGGCGTGGTGATCTACGTTCACCACGCGTGTTGGAAAGATGGTGTTGCTTCTTTGGGCTAGTTACTGTAAAGGCTTACCTCTTTTGCTGTCCACAGCATTCACAGCATTGATGAGCAAGGCAGCGTTGGCCTCTGTGTACTCCACAAACACAAGGAGTAACTTCAGGGCCGTCTTCACGACCAGACGGAACTGAAACACACAGTTTGAATTGACTGTGGAATCCCATCAAACGAAAGCACAGATTACATTCAAGCCATTTTAACTTTTAACTCTTAACATTCTAACTGTGAAATATACGGCCCTCCGAAAACACACGCCAGCTTGCAAGATGTGTGCTATTAAATTATATTACAGACACTAAATTGTGACATATTGTGTCACCGGAAAAGCCTTTCCTGTCAGGAGGGTCTTGAGAGGTAAGATAAGAGCATTGAATTATGTGGCAGCAATGCTGGAATACACTTTTGACAGCCGGAAAGTAGTGCTCAGCCCTCATGTGTTTACAATCTACTATAAAGAAAGTAACTCAAGCTGCACAGATGTAGTTATTTTCTATGTAATACAATCCTTGGGATGAAATTAAAGCATCCAACATTTGAAAATGTCCAAATATATTATAGAAACTAAGTAAAACTAAACAGATAGGGCTCTCAAGTACAAGAAAAGTGAAATGAAGAGAGTAGTCACATAGAAAAAAGTCTAACGCTATACTGCAGACAGAGCTGAATGAAAACCACGTTCATGACTTAAACGTGTCCATATTGGTAGATTAAATCACATGAGAGATGGGAACAGACTAGGACAGAAAATGCAGTGACAAACCTTGTGCAAGTAGTGGGGAGTCTAATATCATGTTTATTTATTTCCCACGATAGTAAAGAATGTGCATAAATAAACCTGGCCACTAGAGGGCTGAGGTGAGCTGTGGTCAGATGGAGGAGTGTTTACATGTTGAAACTATGCAAGGTATGACATTCTCTGTCAAATTACTGTCAATTATTGCAGAGACAATAAGGCTAGGTTTTACTGATACAAAGTCATTGCAGTGGGACGCTGATTATTTCCTTACCTTGGACCCAACAAGGGTGTAGAGCCACTGGACTGTTTCATTATGAGATATGAGACCATTCATGCCATCCACATACAGCATGATTTGTCCAAGAGCTGGGGGGGTGAGCGAGAGAGAGGGAGAGAGGGTGAGAGAGATAGATTGTGTGTGTGTGAGAGAGAGAGAGAGAGAGAGAGAGAGAGAGAGAGAGAGAGAGAGAGAGAGAGAGAGAGAGAGATGTGGTGGGTTTAGTTTATCACACATTTGCCATTCCAGTTCTCTTATTGTCTTTGCTTGGCCGCAATAATTTACATGTACCCTCGTATTTCTACTGCACAACCCTGCACGCCCTCCAGAAAACCAAAAATACAATGTGTCTGCCTGTCTGCCTACAGGAGTATCTGTGTCTGAAATTGTTACGCAATTACTGTAGAAACAAATCTAACCAAAAGACAAGCAGGGATACATGCAATTTGTGCTTCCAGTTTTTGAATCTGTACATACAGCAGAAACACAGTACTGTGGTGCATGATAGCAGAACTGGTAGCAATGTATATAACACTCTGTAGAACAGACAGACAGACACACACACACACACACACCAATTGAACAATAGAAGCGCACTCATCTCGTATTCATATAGTATTTCTCAGGGTGGTAACACAGTAGGCCAACGCACAACAAGACATTGTCACCCATTCTAGTGCTGTCATTGTTACTGCACTGTTAATTATTGTATTGTACATGAAATACCTGTCTGGTAATGCAGGTTAATTCAGTGTTTGAAGGAAGTACAAACATGTTCTGTTAAATCTACTATGGCAAATAAACACGTTCTGTATATACTATGTTCTCGTGGGAAAATGCATAGAAAAATACAGTTGTTTTATTCCCACAATGTAAGCGGGTGTAGAAACTCCTATATATATATATAACAAAGCAGAGTGTTCAGTGAGGACATTGAGACGGGGGAAAGTGGGAGGCCACTAATAAACTCACTGGACACAACTTGCAGGAAAAATATTTTTTATGGATTGACTCGCCGGACTCTGACATGACCTCCATGTGCCACAGGATACATAAAAAAGAACATTATAAGAGCCAGGGGATCCTCAATGGAGGAGAAGGGCGCCACTAAAAATGTAGGTCTTCTGTTAAACAGGGAAGCTGGAGGTCAGAGGGGAATAAATCCCCTTGAATGACATCAGAACACACAAAACATCAATTCAAGTCGACGATGTCCAGAATTGAACTCGGTCCTTATGGAAGGATGTTATTAGTCGCACACACAGTGCTACTGGGTGTTGCCAGGATGGCATCACTGGTAGGAACCACATCGGGGGTTTGAACCAGCAGTCTCCGGTTCCCAGCGCAGAGGTCCCTACCAACTGTACCACTTTCCCTGTTGGTTTAGCCCAGTGTTTGGGTTAGAAATTCTACAGCGCAAGCACCTCAGGGCTGACTGCTGAGTGACTGGCACGCATCTCTACTCCTCTCCATATCACGTACACTAACAGGCTAAGTGAGCTGTAGCTGACATGCAGGTTTTGTGTGCGTAGCATTTGTGTAGTGTAGCTATTACAGTTGCTGTCTAATATCCTAAGAACAGGCCATGGGGCTGAACTGGGAGACCGTATTACCTCAGAGATGTATCACAAGATTAAGTATTGTTTGGAGGTTAATACAGCAACTCTTTTGGCCGGTTTTGAAAAGCGAAGATAATCATTCATCGCTGCAGATAAACGGGCTTCATCCCAAGCTCAGAGAGTTCTTCATGCCCAGGGCAAGTCTTGGCGTATGAGTTTAGGTCAGAGTCTCAGCGTGGGTAGATGAATCTTGGACCAATCAATTGGAGATGATTGGGCGCTACAGCTTCTGATCTCTACTATTCCTGTTCTCCCTTATCCTCTGTATGGGCATGAACGATTACAAATATACTGCACGCGAGCCAACATTCCCAGGTGCAGCTGCATGCTCGTAGTGTGTCTGCGAGTGTGTGCGTGTGCGCACGTGCGCGCGCGTGTCAGAGGCCTCAGCAGCAGCAGTTCATCGTTTCTCAATCAGGGTTAATTACTCTCAACACGTCAGGCTGCAGCATTCCAAGGCAGATCTCTCCCGCAGCGCGGCTCACAGCAGTGCAGTCACGTGTCGCCGTGGCGACCACATCAGAGAGTGTTTACTAAAACAGAGATTAACCCCTTCAAATGAGGGGAGGCCCTCCACTCACCCACCCCCTTACCCCGCCCCGCTTGGCATGACACTACTGCTGACAGACGGCTGACAACAATAATGACTCAAGGCGCAGATGTGCCCACGGAGCCCCTTCACAGAGTCCTGCGCTACGCGTTCTCTTTTCTAGCAGGGCCTAGTAGCCTGTGAAAAGTGTTTTTTAAGAGAAGCCAATGGCATTCATTCATTACAGTCTCTTTCAGTCACTGATGTTGTAATGGGACCTTATCTTTACGACTTGTTCTACATTTCTGCACTTATCCAAATGTGGACTGTGAGTGTAACTAGAGGGTCATATTTCACTGTTATTTGGAATACTGACATAATTCCCTATATATGTTGACATAGTCACTATGAGTGTGCATACACGTTTAGCTACTGGTGAATAGCTGTGGCAAGTGTCGCTAGATGTTGGTAGCAGTCTCAGATGCCGTTCCTGCTATGTTATCATAGCAGAGACGTTATCTCTTAGGTGCACCTGTGTACAGTATTTGCTATGGTACGGGTAGGCTTTGTGGAATGTACACGGCAAAAAAATAAATAAAAAAAAGATAACACACAGTGGCGAGGAGAGATAAGAGCCTTAATGAAGCTCGTAAAGGTTGTCATTACACAAGGCAATTATGCTTTGATGACAGATCGTGGATTATTGATGCTTCCAAATGTCAACGATAAGACAAAATGGATTTTCAAAATGGTCCTCCATCTTACCGAATAGAGACTATGCTCATGTACGTAAAATCTGAGAGAATGTCTGTTACCACAGAAAATGTACAACAATGTACAAGAACAGGCCACCAATAGGGGCATCTCATTTTAGCAACAACGCTCTATAGCATTCAGATCAGGCCATGTCCGCTTATTTTCACACCATTCCAAATGATTCAGTCATGAGCCTGAGTGGTCATTTAATTGCAGTTGGATTCTAATCATACCACCACGACACGCCCTCTGCCTGTGTGCCTGAGCTGTCTGAGGACATAGCTATTCACAGCCATATGTGAGTGCTGCTCACACTGAAAAGGGCACTCTCCACCTCAAACACTGACGGGGGGGAGATGGCCACAATATGCTCGACCATACCGCACACGAAGGAAGAAGGATAAACCCCCCCGCACGTATCCCGCAGGAATCGACGCGCGCCCCGCTTTAAGAGGGAAGACGCTGCGGTTGTTTGTAATGGGGGGGAGATGGGGGGGGGGGAGAACTGCCTGCCCTACGGAGCGCAGGCCGAGCCATGGTTCCTGCATGGAAACCACAGCTGCAGTCTGAATTTTCTTTGTTTTTAAATAAGAGAGAGAGAGGGGCGCCGGAGAGTCAGGACAGCGGGGCTCGCGTCAAAGTCTTTGCGTCAGGGGCCCCTCTGCCTCCCAGAAACCGCAGCAATTATCTTCCAAACGCCCCAGGAATGTGCAGGAAGGGCAGCTCCCTGGCCACTGGTGAGGTGTGAACCGCTCCAAGGCCTGGGTGGCAGCAGGGAGCACAGCCAGCGGACTTAGCATGCAGCTCCAGAGAGTTCAGCCTTATCTAGGATGCAGGCGAACGGCTCATTGGGCCTCCAACCAATCCCACTTTCCTTCCCATCCACCTCCTTGGTTTCACTTACGTTTCGGAATCCACCAAAAAGTGGGTCAGCCAAGCTGTCTGTCAGCATGCTAGGTTGACTTTAGCAGAGCTTTCCCCTTAATACAACTTACAGCTTATCTTTGTTTTGCTCTGCATTAGGCGTGAGCTCAACCCACAGTCCAAAAATGTGCTGACCTACCTGCGAAGAGAGGTTTTTTATAGTGTAGTTTCCTCTCATTCATCTGCTAACAGCCGAGCATGTTTCTTTTATTCTTTTCTTTTTTATTATTAATTTACGTAGAACGAGCGGAATGTGTTTTTGTTGACGTCGTCATCATCGTAGCTGCCCGTGTTGATCGTCTGGAGGCTACTGTCTACATACCTAAGTATTTCTTTAACAAGACCTTGGATAAGATGTTGTAAGGGGCAGACAGACAACATTAAACCGAGGTTCATGGAAACACTGGCTTTTCCTGCGGGATTCATTACACTTGTGCAGTCTCCCTTGTCTCAGCTACCTCAGCAAAGACGAGATATGGAACTAACTCTCAGACTTTTCTGCAGACAGGGCAGTGTGGCGTAATGGGTGTTTTATGACCCTGTGATTATGCTAAAAGCTGCTAGGTTTCCTTTTAGTATTGCTCGGAAGCCTTGTTACTAGTAGCGGGACATGTTTATGAGCATGTTGATATTAGTTAATCACAATCAAGACTTTTAATCGCCCAGGCCATCAGAGCCAAACCACTCACCTCAGCCAGACCCATTCTAACCACTGTACTACCATACTGTACATGCACCAAGTCCTATATAGTAAAACAACAGGAGGGGATGCTTCCACACTGAGACGTATACACACGTCTGCCAACATTTTGACACAATATACTGACGGCTCGAGTCCAAACAAACTCCCCAAAGACAAACAAACAAACCTAGTGGAAGAATAGCATGAAGTGGGGCAATGGAAACTTTCCAATGCTCAGCCGAGCCAGGTCTACTGGCACACGGGTTTAAGCTAAAATTGGTGTTTTAACTGGAAGAGCAAGCCACAGCAGGCTAAAGCAGAAAAAAATAAAGTGAAATGCTTAACATCTTCTGTATATTTCCACAACCTGAGATGCCTCATTTTCTCTGTATTCAAAATAGCGTAGACCTGCTAGGAAGGGCAAAGCAATGAACTTAAGAGAACCCAACCGATGTGCTTCTTCTGCCATTCGGTCCAAGCGGGGGGACATGTTGAAGGACAGCAACAGCATGACATCCACCCCCTGTAAAAGCAGCTGAAAGATGAGCTGTGGTGGATTGTTACAGCTCCATAGAGTATAGTGGCGTGATTCCTTGTGTTTCTGGCAAGCCACGGGCCGACATCAGTCCCAAGAAACAGTCAGCTCATCGGAATCAGTCATAAAACCAACTCACGTAGACCTATTAGATGTTAAGAACCCTTTCACTTTACACAACAGTGCTGTAAAAAAACTAAAAATCATTATTTAAGTAATAGTTTACATTTCTTACACTGTAAGGGCTACAAGGTTAGTGGCAATAAAACAAGAGCTGGAGGAATAAAGTGAATCAAAAAGCCTGCATATTTGGCTCATTCTCAGAATGCTGGTGTTACAGTCAAACAGGCCCCAGAAATTTGGCTGTAGCTAAGCTGCATGCCCTTAGTTTGCAATGGCAGGAAACACATTACAGTCTCACAAAATATACTGTAGGTCAGGCAGGTAGGGTTGAATTGGGTTCAGATGCTCTCTATCTGCTCACGTGGGGCTCTAAGGGGGTCAGTGAGGGGAGACAGTTGTGGGGGAAAACCAGTGGAGCAGCATAGGAAGATGAATTGGGTCCAAGCAAATATACAAGCAAGCCCCATTCTGCTAATGATGCATGCTCAATCAAATAGTTGTCGTCATCCTACATGTGAAACTGTTCAAATATGAGTCTGACAGGTTAGGAGCCATGTGCATAAATGAATATCCCGTATACTGTATGAATTCTTCAAATGAGACAGAATTATAAATGTTCTCGTTCTATCTGTGTTTAATAAAGAGCAGCTAGGGAGGCCATACTGTACAAGCCAGGTTCTTTTCTCGGTGAAGTGTAATGACTCGACCTTGAACAAGGAGGCGACGTTGGCGGTAAAGCCTTTGGCAGTGGAAACACTACAGCCCTGAAGACTGGGTGAGTAATACTGTATCTGAAAGAGAAGCACTAGCCACACCTGGGGAAAGGAGGCCCGGCAAATCACAGGCTGATTTATCTGTGAAAATATGGGCTGCCTCTGCAGGACAGGAGAGACTCTAGAATGGGCCAATCACCAACGCAGTCACTGAAGTTAATTGGCGTGTTTACAACAGGAGGACTAGCAGTGATCTACCAGCCTGGCTCCGCCCGACTATTTCCGCTGATATTTTAGCACAGCCACTCTGGATGGTGGACCAACCAGCGACCACTGGGGGGGTGGGTAAGTGCGATGATGTTGAAGGCAAGAGGTTCTAAATGGTAGAGCTAGATGAAGCAATACAAACAGCTTAACCCTCGTAATGTACTCAAAAATATACAATTTGGCCACCAGGCGGCGCCATCTGATTGTGTATGATTTGTGTG
>JAODUG010060344.1:0-14530 GCA_027564795.1 Aphredoderus sayanus
GTTGTCCTCGGGTTTCAAACACACACCTTGTTGTGCCAGCAGTGCACATCATATGTCTGTGTAAGCTGTAAAATTAGATTTAGCGCCTTCTTTCTGCCACAAAGAACTAGTGACTTGGGTCATTTTGACCCGGAGGACATTACGAGGGTTAATCTTTTCATTTTATTGGCCAGTCTGAGATATGGCCTTTACTTCGCAACTCTGCCAAGATGTTTTGCGGGTGCTTAATGAAGATGCCAGTTGAGGACCTGTGAGGCATTTGTTTCTCAAACTAGATACTCTAATTTACTTGTCCTCCTTGGTCTACCGTTTCTCTTTCTGTTCTGATTAGAGCCAGTTTGCACTGTTCTGTGAAGGGAGCATTACACTGAATTGCATAATCTTCCGTTTCTTTACATGGAATAAATACTTTTTAGAAGAAAGCTCTTTGTTTCTGGTAATTTTAAGCCTGTAATAGAACCCGTAAATCCTCTAGATACTAAACAAGTCTAAAAGCCGGTTTGAGTGCTTCATTAATCAGCATTCAGCACAATAGTTTTCAGATGTGCTAACACAATTGCTAAAGGGTTTCCTACACATTTATACTTTACTGTAAAACAGTGGCTATAAAATTGTTTGACACAGGTAGTGGCTGTTTTGTTAAAAGTCGTAACGACATAACAGTATAACAAATATGCAGTATAAACAAAAACATTTTCTTTTCCATTAACAATAGTTACACAATAAAAAAACAACAAAACTACTTTTGTATTCTTTTACAAGCATTGGTATGTCCTGAGGCGCAGTTTGGTAAGGTGTGCTGTGCATGCATGTATAGTGGCGCTTATAACCCTGTCCACTCCGGCAGATCTTCCAGTATAAGGACGGCCAGAAACTTGCGGTGGAAGGACCATGGCAGAGCCGCCTGATATGGAACGGGAGCACGGACCTTCAGGACGTCTCCATTAGAATCAAGAACGTCACCTTTAACGACAGCGGCACCTACCAATGCCTGGTGCTTCGCCAGTTTAAGTTCGACTTCTTCACTCCCTCGGTCACCAAGGAGAAGGTAATCGAGTTGAAGGTGAAGGAGAAAGGTAAGACCAGTGTGCTGTTGCTTGGCTTATCCTTAGCCTGGCCCGCTCTGTGCAGAGCTTCCCCAACTGCTTGATAGCACTTATCTGCAAAGCCTGTTGTTTAGTGGAGATAAGTCTGTGTGGCAGGGATTTAATTCCAAAATTGCACATGCGGGCGTTCAGATCCTCCGTAATCTCTTTGAGCCCCAGCACACGCCGTTGAAGACATGTGCTTCTGTTCTTTTATCAACGTAGTGATAATTGTTTTTACAGCTATTAAGTGTCTTCAGTTAAATTACTAAAAACCCAAATTCCAATTTCCTGCCTGTATCTTAGCGTTAGGCAAATTTCTGCATGTAAATTGTGGCTTTAAAATGTCTGTAAGCTGCCTCATCTGCACAATTTTAACTGTAATGTCATTCTTGTGTTGATGGATGTGAAGGATAATAATATATAATATAAAAATGCACTAATGTTGCTGTGTTGATGGATATAGTGCTACAAACGCTTGGGGGGAAATCAGCACAGATGCATTTATTTAAAATATGCGTGACCTCTAATTGTAAACTTTCTCTGTGTGATCCCTGGAGCTTTGTACGCTTCTCTGTGGATGCTGCTTTTAGTGTTTACATAAAAATGCAAATGTACTATGAATTGTATTTATAATACATATTTCCCAAGATGTTACACTGGTGTTAAAGCAGTCTGCCACTAACACCTGTTTGCTTCTGTCCCCTTTACAAAAATTGTTTTGAATAAATAATTGTGTTTTTGTTTTGTCTGTCCTTATTGTTTGTCAAAGCTTCTTTTGTCAGTGATGGGGTATATTCAAACCAACTACTTTTCTATCTGTTATAAGGGGTAATGTATTCTGCTTCCTGAATGCTCAGCTTGTTGAATGTGTTTTCCACCACACTCAAATATACAGTACAACAATGTTAATATTGGGAATAATTATATCGTACCTTCCCATGTCTGAATACCTTAGCACTATCAGCTTGCACATAGTGTACAATAGCTAACTATCGGGGGCATTTATAGATTAGGCTTTGTTGTAGTGTATCCTGTTTGTTGGTTTGCACCTTGAAATATGAATAGTTTAAATTTGTCTTCATTACCTTGTAAAGTGTAACAAGTATGCTTCAGTTTGTTGTCATATACCGCACACTTACAGCTTTGCATCGTATATCATGGTGGTGTCAAATTTCAAAAAGTCTTATGGCCAGAGTACATTAAACCGGGATATCAGATTACAGTATTGGCACTATAATAATAAAATAGATTATGTCATGTCCATTTCTGTTCCTACAGTATGTGGGGAGGGAATGTATTCCACTAGCTAAATCACATCAGTTAATGCTATTCACCAGGAGGTCAGATGGCTTGTTGGAGTTTGGCATCAGTTCACTGGCAAAGTGGTTCCTTTCTAATCATAGAAACTGTTCCAAGGTAATGAAGTGAATAATGATATCATGGCCTATAATGACTTTCACACTGGTGTACATAGTATTTTTATAACCTCAGTATCTAATATTTAAAGGTATCAGAAGATCCATGTGATAAATTCTAAATTCATATGAGGTGTTGAGAACCACTGTGTCTTTGCACATCCATTTTTGAAATCAGATTTATCTCTGTAAAGTCTGTTCTAAATAGCATTGGCACCACAAGCCTAGGCATACCATACTGTGTACATTCCAGTTCTCTGAACAGAATGCATGTTTCACCATTTGGTATTGACTTGCCTTAGCTTACAGTTCACCTGCATACTGAGTTGGAAGTGTCAGTGAGTAACTGCACTGTTGAGCCATACTGTAGAAAAAAAACCTACCTACATTTTGATTGACATTAAATGTAATTCCTGCCCATTGGCAACAGCAGTACTGCTGCTCTACATTGTTTCTGGGGTTTCCTCCTGTGGTTGAGACCAACATTTCAAAAATAGTTGTTTATATAGTTTGTACTCTCTACTCTCCCACCCACACATTATTTCAAAACATAATTGGCGAGCTGTGGGGGCAAATGTGCAAAGGTACAATGGAGGAGTGTACAGTACCTTTTTAAAAGTTGGCGACCACACCCATCTAATGACTTTATGAATAAATGGCCTTCGAATGCATACTAGACAATGGTAGTGATGTGGTTGTGTGTGTGTTCTGCAGCCAGTGAAGATGTCACAGCTATTTATTCTGAGATCATGATGTATGTTCTGCTGGTGTTCCTCACCTTCTGGCTCCTGATAGAGATGGTCTACTGCTACAGGAAGATCTCCAAGTCTGATGAGCAGACCCAGGACACAGAGTGAGTGTGCTGTACTGTACACACAGACACACACATTCTCACAGGCACGGTATACGGTTCATTCACAAAAAAAAATGCAAGGGGGCAAAAAAAAGTTAATCAGATGAATGAGGGGGTGAGAAACGAAGCGAGGAGGATTTCAGCTTAAGCTGCCTCAGTTAGTTACACTCCCTGTCCTGCAACAGTAATCTGTCCTTTCATTAACGCTGCCTGGCAAGTTTGGGTAATTCGGAGCACTGCTGACTCCCCCAGCCATTTCTTCCCAAACAGTCCCTTTACATCCCTGATGGATTTGCAGCTCCATCATAAACTGGCTTTTTGCATCACCATCTCTGCAGCTGACAAAGAGTTGAATGTGCCTCTGTAGTCAGCTCCCACTGGAGGAGACTGGTGCTGACTAGGCCAGTCAATCACACACAGTAAATGCCGGACAGGCAATTTATGACCTAACAATGCACTCAGAATAGCACAGAGCACATGCGTTGATCCAATTATGCCGGTTTGTCGTACATAAAGGTGGGATTTCATGCTCCATTCTTGTATGATGATTAATGAGACATGCGTGGGGGTCCAGCATAAATCCCACTTAATGCTTTACAAACACTGTTTAACACGTTATCAGCCAATGTGGAATTGCAGTTGAGTAGTTACAGAAAAAGCAATTAGCAGTTATATAGTTATATACTGTAATCCAACATGATCCTTACAATACATTGCGAAAATGAAAAAGACATACAGTACAATACTATAGATAATAGGCAAACATGTTTAATTGTTCTGAAGTACATAGTTCAATGAAACCTCATATGAATGAAACAGATGTGTTGCACTGTGCGGCCAGCATCAGTGTACAGTTTAATGATGCTAGAGTGGCTCATGTAGGGCCACATTAAGTTTCAGTGGGCCACTGTTTATCACTCTCTGTGGCTGCCAGAGTTAATGGATTGTAGCCAGCTGACAAATGCTATTGACCTGCATGACAAGAAACGGCCGCTAGACAGTTTATTGTCTTTCACAGTATTTGGAGTGTAAGGATAACAAACACCAAACAGTAAAGATGCCTTGTTAACTCTTCAGTTGTTCTTAATATCACATTTAAGACTGCTAAAATGAAGTATCCTTGTGAATAGCCCCATGAGAAAATGAAAGCCTTCACTGTTATTTACTGATTTGAGCTAAATATGTCGAAAGCTTGACCCCCTTATTTAGTTCCATTGCAAAGAATATTAGTAAACATTATACATTCAATATGAGCTCTTGCTGTTTGCAGAGTGTGCTCGATGGTCTTTTGTGTGTTTGGTTAAGCAGACAGCGTGACGCATGTGTTTGCTACTGTAACAGCAGAGAATAGGGAAATGTAATAGTTGTTATCTGATTTGTCAGCTAATATGTCATTTAATATGCGGTGACAGTGCTGCACCCCTGTCTCTCTCTCTCTCTCTCTCTCGTGGGTTAATCGCCAAGTCTTAACGTGAGGGTGAATATTTCTCAGCTGGAGAACTGGTCTCCTGATGAGAAATCATCTCCTCTCCTGTGAATGTCAGCGGGGGATCCCATTAAGACCTAAGAATGTCATTCCTCAGGCTTTGCGCTGCGGAGAGAATTGGAAGCAGGTACATAGTACATAGCATTCAGCGTGTGAACTTTACATCCCTTGCTGCAGAAGTGCAGGACGTCATCTTGTTGCAGGTTTTCACAGTTGTTAGGGAGGGTTGACAATATTCTGGAGGTAGAAAGGGTGCTATTTGTGTCTGCCGAGCTCTTTATGTCTCGCCCTTTCCCGAGTTGCCGCTCATCTTATTTTAACTGTATTTGTCTATCTGTCTTTGCCATGGATGACTTTCCATTAGTTGTGGGCAGAGAGTCGGGGTTGAAAGAGATTGGCTTTTTTGGGTTCTGTACACCACTGCTGGCAGTGCCTGTATCTCAGAGGAGCTGTCATCAATTCAGCCTTTTTGTTTTCTTTGTCTAAAGCCAATTTTCCACTCTTGTCAGTGTATGCTTGGGACAGCCATCTAGCTAGAGAGGCTAACCAAGCCTGCTGGTCTTGCACGACAAGCACAGCAGCTTGAAATTCTTGTCAGGTGTTTGTTGCCGGCACCTTCCTGCAGTCCCGCCCCCAAATGACTGTTGTCCTGAGCTCACCTCATGCCACTGGTACCCAGCTGACGAGGGCAAGTCTGTGGAGTTAGCACTCCTTTCTTCGCAGTGAATACACCCAGGGTGATGGCTTTTGTTTCCACAGAAACGCACGCACGCACGCACACACACACACACACACACACACACACACGCACACATTAGCAATAGTAGATTTGTATTTCTGCAGTATAGTCACACAGCACACACACACACACACACACACAATAGCCGTAGTACATTAGTATTACTGCAGTATAGTCACTTTTTTATCAATTCAAAGCATTCTCTTTGTGGCTGTGCATTGGCTTGACATCAGGGGAAGACATTGTCTATCTCTTACATA
The DNA here is from genome assembly GCA_027564795.1 of Aphredoderus sayanus. NCBI lineage: Eukaryota > Metazoa > Chordata > Actinopteri > Percopsiformes > Aphredoderidae > Aphredoderus > Aphredoderus sayanus. The sequence continues at coordinate 5,842 of JAODUG010060344.1, forward strand.
TACTGTAGGTAATGTTAACTAGAGAAATGTCATCTGAAAGGCATTTCTATCACAATAGTTTGGAGTAGTTAATCCCACCAACTAGAGTAGTTAATCCCACCTGTAAAATATTGTGTTTTGGTTGGGAGGATGTACTGTAGCATACCGTAGGTTCTTGGATATGCAACTGTTTTCTCTGTTTCTACCAATCTACCTGCAGGACAAACTACCTAGCCATTCCCTCTGAACAAAAAGAATACCCAGCAGCTCCTGTTACCGAGTAAAAGGGGTTGTCTGACACGGTATTTTACATGACACAATCTCAATCTAATCATCATTATTTGTACTTTTACTACTGTACTTTCTCATTTTTGCTTCAAGGCCCACCCTTTCTGAACCACTAGCTTCTCCATTTTTATCTCTCCATTCTGTCTCCTTCTGTCTCAATTCAATCTCTTTGTCCCTATATACACAACACACATTTGACAGATGTACTGTATATAATTACAGTATGTATTCATTTAGATACTGTTAGTTATCTATGCATATATACTGTATATTTTAACTGCTGTGCATACGTCATTAGTTATAAAGTTGACAGAATATTGCTTTTTTAATAAACGGGGGAAATGTGTTTTGTTTCAGGTACTGACCAATCACAGTGTCATGTGACAGAAGCAGAACAGGATACTTCAAGGAAATGTTCAACAATCTCCGACCCCAAATGTCATTGGCCCTCTGTGTATTGGTTGTCAGATGTGCTGAGCTGACCACACTGATGAAGCAGTTGATTTTATGTCTTCTGTAAGTGTAACAGGCATCTGGGACCCAGTGCTTCTGAACAATGCATTGCAGGAAACCTTTAATCAGGCTGACCACATTTCATATGGATCTGTTGAAATCCATTGCTCTTTCACTAGTAGAATTTATAAGTGTATATATTTCAGTCGATCTACAGAGACCAAGGAAGACAGATATCTTATTGCTGTTGATGTTGTTCAAATGTTGCTTTTTCTGAAGTAATTTACGGTCAGCTTTTTTGTTGTTGCTGTTATTCTTATCCTACTCTTTTTACAGACACATAACTGTAACTTCAGTCATACTTTTATTTGGATTTCACCATAATCCTGACCTCTTTTTACTTAAGTGGTTATAGTATATGGTGTGCTTTTATTGTTATTTAACATATCATAAGCAATTTAATATAAAGTTTAGGAATTATTTGGAACTAAAGTAGGCTAATCTTCTGAGTCTTACTGCATTTTAACTAACGTTGATGACAATATCATGCCTTGTCTGTTGCTGATGGTTTTCTGCATCTACAGTACCACTGATCATGAGATTAAATATGTGCCTATTTCTATAGTACAACATATTGTGACATGCAATTATACTATGCTGTGTTATGTATACTGCATAATGTATATTCTATGTGTGGGTTGGCATATTAAAATGAAATGCATTTCACATCCATTTAGCAGATACAGTATATGGTCTTCTGCATGCTTTTACTCCTACAGTGTTTGTTTTACCGAATACATACTGTATTGAACATCTATGTTAGGAGACACATACATCAATATTAGGGGATAGGCACTCCAGTCATGGAAATGCTAGTCCAGTAATTAAACCACCCACATTAGATGTCTGGCGAGCTCAGCATCTCTAATAGAACAAACAGATTAGTCATTGTGGGCTAGCTAATTTCCCACTTCCCTTAAGTTAGCTCTCAGTGTATTGTCTTTCAGGTCAAACCTCACAGACCTGCTGACAGAGAAATTCTTCCTTTGTCCGTGTCTGAAGTGATAAAGATGCTGTAATAGACTATTATTTGTAGCCTGAAGACTGAACAAAGGGCAAACATGTTGATAGAGATAGCGAAGAACATCTTAAAGGTCTTCCATCAGCCAGCCAAGACCTGTAGCTGTGACAGACTAGCGACTGTTGTTATGGTTACCCAGGCATGCAAGTAGCAAAGCAAATTGCCTGGCAAAGATATTGCCATGTGATTGCTAACATGAAATAGTATGTTCACGGTCAGGTATATTTTGTGAACGGCCCGAAGAAAGTGTACCAGTTGGAAACTTTTATCCACCTATCAGGTTCAAATAAATAGTTTATTGACTGTGTGAGGCATCCACAACAATAAAACATTATGGGGCTGGGACACAGTATTCTTAACTGGGGGCTTTTGGTTAGTTGAAGTTGATTGCTCCACTAATCTACATCACAGCAGGCTGTTTGCTGCTATTTGCCCACCTTTCTCTTTCTTTCATGTTCTCAGTCTTGTTCTCTCTTTGGTTACAATGTGCTTCCCTGAGGATACAACCCAGTAACGTGACCCACATTCTACGAAAATACTTTTCAATTATAGCCTCCCATCGAGCTCCAACACGCTCAAGCCTCTAGTAAACACTTCACGTCATTTTTAACAAAAGCACTGGGACAGCCTTGACAATAAGCAGTATTCTAGAGACTGTTTATTGTCAAGGTAAACCTCACAGTCTCTAGAATAATGTACATACTGTACATTATTCTGTTTTTCTTTTTGTATGCATGCAAACAGCTAATTGGTTTCATATTGGCATCACATCATACATTATACATGGTATCAGCCAGCAGGAGGTAAATTCACATAGGTTACCAACAACAGAGCCACTGCTAGCATTTAATGAAACTTAATTGGAAAATGACATGTCATTCAAGAGGCATGATGTCATCATATGCTGATCTCATTTGACTATGTAGGGTCTATGTCTCCCCCTAGTGAGTAGGATTTTGTCTGGAAAGGTGAACAAGTGACAGATTATGAATGGTGATAATGAGGAGGTCATGATTATGTAACAAGGTGATTATATAACATGACTACATACAGTATAACAATGCCGATTACTTTATTACTATTGTTGTTTTTATAATGTTAAAATATATACATTCTGTAGCCTATGAAAAGTAAAGTATATTTTAAATTAATCTAATTAGATAGTGTAATGTGTTACAAGATACTCTTTAGCCATGTTCATTTTAGCAAAATATACTGCTGCACAAGATATACCATATAAGAAAAAGGAAGTACACAATTTTAAAGGAAACTGACTATTATTAATTAAATTAACACTTTTCACATTTCTTTCTCTCTATGCTGGTCAACATACAAACAAACAGTTCCATTCTTGTGCCACATAGAGATTTCTATTTTGTCATATTGCCCTGTAAAACAGCTCTCAAACACCCTAAACTAATCTGACCTTAGAACGAAATAAGCTTTCAAGACAGTTTCTGGTATGATGTCCTTGATTCGAACCTTTCCCCCTGACTCATACATTCTTCAAAGACAAATCTCATTATGTTAACAAAAACAAAATGCCCTGATGCCAATACATTATGGAAGCATTGCCTACACTGATCTCTGTTGCCCTTCCAGGATTTAGATGAAGACCACCTTGAGCACCTCTGCTCTTGGAGTTTGCATAATCATATTTATTCTGTGAACATTGTCTCTCCAAATTAATGTAAAGTGTCTACATAATTATACAGACCATGTCAATATGGAGTTCTTATCATTTCTCTGAAGTGGCTTATGCAGAGAGGTGAGTAAAGGGGTCCGGGTGTTGGACAAATGATGAGAGGCTTCTGGCTATTTAATGAGATGGGTGATTCACGAGGAATATTCTGCCATGATCCACCTGGTCTGGTCTTGGACATTTTCCAACTGTGCTTGTAACAAAGTGATGCATAGGGCAATTTTCATTTTTTCACTTTTCCCTCAAGATTATAGGTAGGCATATTTTATTGTTATTATTGCTATTATTATTGTTATTAACAATTGTTTATGAGTGATTTATTAAATGTATTAATGCACTTTAAATTTCAAGTCAATCATTTGTTATTTTGTTATATAAAGAACGGCGCAATGCCCATTTGTAGATCAGCTTTTTCTATTTCAAAAGATACAATTGAAAAAGATTATCGTGCTTCTGCAATTTCAGACATAATGCTACCAGGTACCTAAGCTCACATGGGATTTATATGGGCATTATTCTGTCAAAACTCTACTGTGAGAATGATTGTAGCCGTATTATTATCTTTTATCGCTAGTACGTTCCTAAAAATTCACTAACTCTTGGCCTGATATCTCTGTTTGCTATAATTTTATGCGGTTTCTTCCAGGGGTGATACAAGTACATGATAACACATCATTCACCATAATGGAGGCGACTCAAAATCCATTATCTAAACTGAAGCCATGAATTAAACACGAGGCTTTCCCACATTACTCCCATCTATCTCTTGCATCCATCATCTCTTTATTTCAGTCACCTGCATGTCTAACAAAAGACATCTTTGATTAGCGAGACAAAGAGAATGCCTTAAATAAAAAGAGCATTTACAAGTCAGACTGAGACGTGAGGCAGCGACAGGGTCCGCCACTCTAATTCGTAATGAGAGAATGAAGATGGCCCCTGGCACAATGACGTCACTGCTCTATTGTTAGTGAAATGAACACCTGGCTGCCAGATAAGTGCTAAATCACAGCCTTGTATGTTTATCCACACCTGGGACCCCATTTAAAGTGACACAAAACAGGATGCCACATTGCCTACTGGACTGTAATCACTGTAACAGCGCTGGGATGCGTTTATAAACGTCCACTTCCAAGGTTAGAACATGATTAGATAAAAAAATACTGTGTTGCTACATTAAATACTTTATTTTTAATATGTATAATAATTATATATAAACATTTCCTAGTACAATAAAATAAATCTTAATTCAATATAGAGGAAGAGAAATTGCATATGGTTGTTGATAACAGCAAACTTCTGTTGTGCATCAACATTTGAAAGGCTTTGGAAGTTGCCAGATTTTGTGAGATTCCTGCTGTTCTGTGGTTTTTGACCTGCAACCAACGCAGCAGTAGGTCGACACAGTACTTGGAGGCAGCAGTTGTTGGAAATATCTACTGCAACATGTGTGATTCAAGTCTGTTTACTACACCTGAGACACTGTCTGCACATGCACATACAGACATTTAATTGGGACAATAGTTAGGTTTAACAACAAAATCTTCATGATTGGAGACGTATATCTTGTGTTTACTGTCAAAACGCAAATATTCACAGATTTATTGTTGCTTTATGTATTTCTTAAAAAATGTTTTGTAGCAAAATATCCAGGCCACATCCTCCTGCTCAAATCTATTTAATGAAGGTGGCAGACCATTCTATTTGACCAGTAAATCCTGAGAGGAAAACCTTGTGTATAAACTAATTTTCAAAAACCCTATGGGATCAATTAACACTAAGAATACAAAAGAAAGAGCGAAGAAATTATACTTATAAATTATATATTTTGCGTTGCTATTATAGGTTCTATGTTATACAAAATTATGTTATTTACATGATGTATAGCTCTTTGTTTAAGCCTTCAAGCACATCAATCACTGATGCATGCTATTGGATGTAACCTACAGTAACTAACACTTTTAAGTGGGAAATGATGTTGCATCAACAGAAAAACTAAAGTGCATAGAAAGCATAGAACACATAGAAAACTGGAATATTCTTTACACATTGCTCCTTAGAATACCAAAGGAATAGCTGACCTTATCTACCTGGTCTTGAATCAAATACATGCAGCAGTGTTAGAGGAAAGCAGGAAGTTGCCTAATGCAATAGGCAAAAAAAAAAAAGATACTGTAAGTGTTATCATCCAGTGATGCTAATCAAAGTTTAAAAATGTTATTTAACCGTACTTTTATCCTCTGGGTCAAACTGACCCAAATCACTACCTCTTTGGGGCAGATAGAAGGCGCTAAACCTAATTCTACAGTTTATACAGACATACTTTATGATGTGCACTGCTTCCACAACAAGATGTGAGTTTGAAACCCGAGGAGGGTGGGTTAAAAGGCACATAAAACAAACAAATACACACAGCAATGACAATAGAGGGAACTACAAAAGCATACATAATCCGATGGCGCCATCTGGTGGCATACTACGATATAATTAAATACAACGGGAGGTTTAATAGAAGAAGGGGAATTAAAGAGGCCCAGAATCATGCACCATGCACCATTTTGATTGTGGCAGCAAAAACCACTGAAAAATCTGGATTTCACTGTGTGTACTATGTAAGGTTGTTCAGATCCATTTTCCCGTGTGTACTACTGTATATAAGGTTGTTCAGATCCATTTTCCCGTGCACATCCTTTGATTTACAGTGGACAGAAAACATATTGTAGTCAGTACCATGTGATAAGACCAGGAAGGAGAAGAAGGAGGTCTCAAATGGAGAGATACATGTAAGAAACAACTATCACAACATTATGTAAGATGATCCTGCAGCCAAGCTGTCCTTGAAGTCTTTTCATTGTTGTTTCAATGTTGTTTTAACAGGCACAGTATATGTTCAGTATATATATGTACAGTAGAGTACTGTATATACGATATATACAGCTGTGGAAAAAATTAAAAGACCACTGCACATTTAATATTATAAATATACAGAAATATATATATATATATATAAACATAAATAATCAACATTTCATGTAAAAATTAAAACATATCTAAATCTAAAAATACATATATTACATGTAAGTAAAAAAAATATATATTTACTATATATATATATATATATATATATATATATATATAGTAAAAATCTGAGAAACTGCTGCAATGGTCTCTTAATTTGTTTCAGCGGCTGTATATAAATAAAAGTATATCGAGTCACAGACAATACTGCATTTACAAAGCCCCAAGGCCAAAATAACATGTTCAAAGCAATAATGATATAGAAGCATAGAGGTTTGTCCTGTTGAATGCCTCCCAGAAACCCTCATTGTCCTGAGGTATGCCAAGGACTTCCAAAACATAAAGTCACTTTCAATTGAATTACCATAATGGAATATGCAAATGTTTGTTTGTGTGTGCGTGTGTATGTGTGCTAGTGCATGTGTAACATACTGTACATGTCTGTATATGTGTGTGTGTGTGTGTGTGTGTGTGTGTGTGTGTGTGCGTGTGTGTGTGTGTGTGTGTGTGTGTGTGCGTACCACACATGTATAGCAGAAAATGAGAAGATTACAGTATTTTCTTTATCTGCATCTCCCTGCTGTATAGCGGAATGTTTATCAGTTAACAATGCATTGAACTTATGTCTGGAGAAATTGAGAAATGCATTAGACATTATGGATGAATGAAGGTTTTCCACTTTGGAAGTGAATTACATGCAAATCTAAATTTTCTACATTTTTGTCCCTTTAGAGTAATTTAGTTGAAATGGGAAGTCGACTGCTTTCTCTCTGTTGCTCTCTCACTGCATGATCCATGTTATATAGGCCATGAACTTAAGGTTTAAACTTGCTCAAATATTCTGTGGATGTGCGTATTGGTTCAACGCCACTGGGTTTATTTTCCTGGCACCTTGTTGATGGTGCATTGATTTAGCGATTGGGGGTTCACACAGTACTGTATTTCATGAATGCCTTTTTAAATCATTATGCAGGTTGATTCCCCAGGTGGTTTATTTGTATTTATTTATTCTATATGTATTCTTATAAGACACAATACAATTAAAACATAATTAAATATATAGATGAGAAATGAGAAAGACAAGTAAAGGATTATATTATTATTGCAAGAAATACTGAATGTACTCAGGTTTAATATACAGTATATTATCACATGTACAGGTGAGATGCAAGAGCAGATAAACAAAGAGACAAGAGACAAAGCACATATATAGCTGTATTCCAAAGGAGAATGTATTCCAAAGGAGCAGGCAAAATCAGAACAGGGGCAGGCAGGTAATCAAACACGGGAAGTTCTCAGGTCAACCGTATCAAAACACAGGCATGCTTGAGGTTAGGTCGGAACAGGCGGAGCAGTCAGGAAACAGGAAAGTGAAATCGAAGGCAAAGGCAAAGGCAGGTAACAGGGAACAACACTGGGCTGTTTATCGAAAACAGACAAGACGAACTGGCAAACACTAACAGAAAACAGTGGGTTATACACCGGGGATAACAAGGGGAAAGACGAAACACCTGCTGGAGGTGGAGACAAGCACAAAAAGGTGAACACAATAAGGGTAATCAGGGTGTGACATACTCTATATTGTATATTATATTCAGTATTTATTTATTGGACAAAAATCACTGACTGTAGGAAATGAATACAAAATACAACTAGAGGGTGGCGAGCATAGATACAGTATGCATGAATAAACATTGAAGACATGCTTTTATAGATATTGTTTAATTTACTTTTATGTAAGATTCTACAGTGTCACCTTTATCCTATATGGTGTGTATCCTACCAGATGTGATATTGTATATAGTGTCCATAATTTGCCAACTGAACACATTTGTAGAATCATTTTGAAATTCATATGTGTTATTTACTGTTAAATAATCCAAGGGAAATGATTTCCATAAATATATCCCTGGGATATATTATGGAAATATGATATGAAACAAAGGAGGCTAAACACCTCACAGTTGGTTGTCAGTGTTTCAAAGGGCTGTCACATTGTCACCAACTCTGCAGCATCAAAGCTACAGTAGATGGTGACTGCTGACCCAAGGTTGCTGCTTCAGCAGTTTGAGCCCCGAGGATAATCTGAGCGAAATAGGCACTCAACTGCAATATATATATATATATATATATATATATATATATATATATATATATATATATAGTAT
>JAODUG010060355.1:0-10777 GCA_027564795.1 Aphredoderus sayanus
GGTAGAGAGAGCGAGAGAGGTAGAGAGAGAGAGAGTGAGAGAGAGAGAGAGAGAGAGAGAGAGAGAGAGAGAGAGAGTTTGATATGGAGCGGTAAGCTAAGGTTTTTAACAAGTGAGCATAGTAAACGAAAAGAAAAAAAAATCAATGGCTGTCATTCCATGCCAGCAACTCTTTCAGCTGTTATCTGTTCGAGCTGATGAAGCTATAGCGGACATTCTGCCCAGGGCCAGGTGACTAATAGCTACAGCCCACCTCAGCTCCATAGCAGCCCTGAGTAAGACTTTAGGACAGGAAAGCTCCTCACTTCAATCACCATCACTGGACCTGACAAGAGCTGAAGGCTTGAGAGGCAGGAAGTTTGTTGAAACCTGATTAAATTAACACAACACCCCTGGTGAGTTAAACAAGCATGTGGGAACTGTAATGAAACCTTGTTTAAAAACAGTTCTTCAATGTTAATGCTTTCTACCTGGGTGTGTGTCTGTGTGCATAGACATGTGTGGGTGGATCAGAGGGGAACCTTTGAACCTTGTCTTTGAAACACGCTCTACTGTACTGAGAGGACACTACATCTGTCCTTGAACCTATAAACTGTCCCATTAATGCCGAGCAATAAAAATTTCGGGGCTTGCATGGTAGGGGAGGATAAGATTACAATTTGTGCGGGCTAGGCTAACACAGCTATCATTGCTATGGTATGACCTTCACTGCACACCAGTGTATATAATGTCTTATATTATCTGTCTGCCTCCAGCTGGCAGCATGTGAGGGTAGGAGCGGCATATTACAAGCACGATACACATTATTAGAATGTGCATTACAAAGGAAAATGTCACACAAACCCTCAGGAAGAGTTTTGACTTTAGACTGATGTTTAATGAATTTAATTGTACAGTACTAGTACAGTTTGTATGGATCAGAGCTGACTTACAACGCACTAGGATCATACAGTAATGTACTGTAGCCTACCGTATGTGTGTGTGTGGTGGCGTATAGCCCTTAATCACATTACAGTCTCATAGGTCTGTACAGGCACTTTTCTCATTAAAACAAACAACACCATTTTACCTTTTCCCCCCAATAATGAAGAAAAATCCACTTGGAAAAAAAGTGGTAGGTAACAAACCAGGATGATTTGGATGCAATATTGTAGGAGCCGAATGAGCAACATCAATTTGCATTACACAATGAGTTATATCGATTACAATGGCCCTCATTTATCTATCTATCGTAGACACAAGCACAGCTCTGAGTGCAGAAATCTTATGACATGGTTCACATGTGGTTCATAAAACATTTGTACCTCGCCAATTACAGCGTAAGAATGATTGGGCACTGATAAATGTGTCTTCATTTAAATATAACGCGCCCTAAATATGTTGGATTTAAAGTCCTCACCTCTAGAGTTTTCTATTTGTAAAACGTCCAAGAAGAGAAACATTTCTGGTCAAGGAGACAGACAGACAGACATGTGGTAGCACTGTGTTTTTTTGCCAATATAAAGAGTAGATGGTTGAGATTATTTATTTCTTCATTTGAATGATGTTTCAGATATATAAGAGCCAGTCACCAGTTGTGTGGCCTTTAAAAGAGAAAATATAATGAATACCTGAAAATTGTATTACAGAAATAAAGTGTTTAACATCATGTTAGCCCACTTGCCAAAACGTATATTGAGCAATAGCCCCCAGTTGGTCCTGTGCTGGCCATACAGTATATGTTATATAAAATGACACCCTGTTAACCTGCGCAATATTGTGCTGAACCCCACAGGCCAATTATGTTGCTAACATTCTCTGGCACGTACAATACGGTTGCTCCCTTTGATCGTATGAATTCTGTCATATGTTCGTTTCATAAATAAGGGTCAATGTGTCCAGGCAAACAAAAACTCATACATTGTGTGAATTAAAATATATAGTGGTCTGTCCAATGTACTAATGATAATGACTGTGTACAGTTTAGTATACTTTTAGTATACTTTTAGTACACACACACACACACACATAAAATATAGAATATACTCTATAGGATGGGGTGAAAGAACAAAGGCTATGATATGATAATAGGAACTTGCTGCTACACTGGTTACATTAGGCTGTCTCCACCCTGGAGGGAAAACACCACCTTCTCTCCACCACATGTCTGGTCCTCAGTTGTCAGGCTACTTTAATGCACTCTGTCTCCACTGTGCACATGCCTGCATGCGTGCGTGCGTGCGTGTGTGCGTGTGTGTGGGTGTGTGTGTGTGTGTATCTGTCTGTCTGTGTTATTAGGTCTATGGTTAATGGATGAGCACCAGCACAGGCCTAAATTGATACAAATGAGCATGAAGCAGGAGCGTGTGAGAGCGCATGTGTGTTTGTTTATATGTGTAGGGACAAGGGCTGCGGTTTGCCCCTCCCTGACCTCCACCATGCTCAGCCAGCTCTAATGGACTCATGGATGCCTGTGTGTGTGTTCCTGCCTCGCTCTGCCAGCTCTCTCTAACTGTCTATTTGCGTGTGTGTGTGTGTGTGTGTGTGTGTGTGTGTGTGTGTTTAAGTGATCTCAACAGGAACCACCAGTTTGATGATTGTGATGGGGGAAGATAAATATCCTGTATATCCGGTTGACAGGTGATGGGATTGAGGTTTTGTTCAAGACACATAGCGAACCTCTCCCCCTCTCTCTCTCCTGCCATCTTTACCATCACTTACTTCACCACTCTTTCTCTCTCTTGCTCGCTCCTCTTTTAACTCACGTCTCCAACATTCTGATGCAATGCTGACTTTTTAGCCCCATATTTTATGTTTTATGTATATTGCGCTGATCTACTTTTTGAATTTTTTAAATTATATCGGCTTTTCCTTTTGCCCTGTTTTACTCTGTTTAAAGTGGTCCTGTTTTATGTGCTTGTATATGTTCATTTTGCAAAGTCTGTTTTTACTGTATGATATGGAGTTATTGTTTGTATTATTATTATTTGTATTATTTATCCCTCTGTCCCATCCCCTCATCCTTTATATGCTCCTTTCTCAATCTGACTCCCTCTTTGACATGTGAAACCTTTCTATCATCAATTCCCTCAATAAAGTCACAGCCTTCCTTCCTTCCTTCCTTCCTTCCTTCCTTCCTTCCTTCCTTCCCTCTCTGCGGAGCCTCTCTCTAGAGGTTGTGAGCAGTGGGTTCAGATGGTCTGAGCCTTCAGTAATGTCATTGTGGAGAGGAGCCAATAGACTGAAGTGAATGCGGTGGAAGAGTACACAAGCCTGTCTGCACGTGCACTCAGCGCACGCACTTGTCCTCACCCTACTCCTACATTAAGGGCTTTGTCCTCATTAGCTCGCTTGTTAATCCCAGTTGTGCGTCTCTAATCAAGAAGGACCACAGTGCAAGTGCACAGTGCATATTGTGCACACACATACACACATGCACGCACACATACACACTACACACACACACACACAAATGACTACAGTTGTGTACACTGGTTAGATAATGTGAAGGCCTAATGATTTAATGCCCACACATTAAATAACTCACAAGGAGCCTGTTGAGAAATACACTGGATTTCAATGAAAATTGTGTGTGTGTGTTTGTGTGTGTGCACATTACTGTACCACTGCAGTATTAACCACATGCATTACAGGTGAGCATGCTTTGAATGACACAGGAACAAGTGGTTACAAATGTGTAAATCAAATCTACATACTGCAAGGAGGAGCATAATGTATGGATGATCAGGAATATTTGGTTGGTTTTGCTCACTTTTCTTCCTCACCAAGATAGAGGGATAAGAGAAAATCTCCTAAACCTTGTGTGTGTATGTACTGTAAGTAGAGATACAATTACCTCGTAGTGAGCAGTCCGCTGAGACTCAGAGATGAGCTGGGCATTGCAGATGTTACAGTAGCTTTCTGTGAACAACCCCCCCTCCACGACTCCTGCAGACTTCATCTTCATCGGAGACTGAACACACACACACACACACAAGCACACACGCAGACACACACACACACACACACGCGCGCACAGCAAAAAAACTATTATATTCACAAAGAACAGAAATGAATTTCTGCAATCTTTAGTATCTCTCTAATTTACAATCGTTAGAGGCCCACAATCATGAAATACAATGACAAATTCACCATGGCAGCTCAGCCCAAAATGGGACACCCACTTCTCTCTGTCAGAACAATGGCCTCAGGCTAATATGCCTGCAAGTCTTTCCCTTTAGGGGGTATAATTTTGGAAATATTGATGATTCCTCCTTAGCACAGAAATAAAAGCATATGACCATTCATCCTGTTTACTACAGAAGCCCAAAAGTGGCATCAATTTACATTTTATGATTATTCTGTTTTCCCGTGATAATGAAATAATTAAATGATCATCAGAAAACAATGTCGTTTTCTCATGAATACGACAATCATTTATTATCACGGGAAAACAATGCATTGTTTTCCCATGATAATAAACACAATTTTGCATTATCACGAGAAAATTGAATACAAATAAAATGTAAATTGATGGCACTATCTTGTTGGCTTAACCTCAAACTTCCAATAATTTCTTGGCCCAATTTATGGGCCCGACAAATGCAAAGATTCGTGGTGCTCCTGTTCAATTTCAGTCTCAGCCAGCAAGATGTTTAAAGGTTCCCAGTAAAGTTACTTGGCAGGAAACTTGTTTGAAAACCTCTTAAGCACTGGGGCTGCTCAAGCAGTGAAACCATTGAGACCTGAGCATCCCACTGGGAGTGGTGTACTGTACAGTATGTAGGTTCTTAACAAGCTGGTGGCCATGTTTCTTTTGTCTTCCTTTTACATTGAGTGCCCTAATAGAAAAAGGGTTTTAATGATGTGCTCTGGGGTCTTCTGTTCAGTTTCCTCTACTTTTCATTATGTGTCCCCTGTAGCAAGTGATCTGACAGGATTTTAAAAAACCTAGCTGATATACAGGGAACACTCAGGGAACATCCACTGCCTGAGGTCCTCAAGCCAGGAAGTCCACAGGGCAGTGGCATGGCATGGGCAACGGGTTTCACAACATTAACCTGCAGATCAAACCCAAAACTGTGCAGAGTGTTCTCTCCTGTTCCTCTTCTGGGACATATTTGGATTGCATCTTACGAACCACATTGTCAGAAACAGAGACTAGAAGACTAGCTGTACCCCACTTGTCAGTAGGTGAAAGTCATGACAGGAAGTGGTATTTTTTCTCTCAAGCTCTGGGTATAATTTGCTTTTTAGACAGCATCCTGATGCTAATGCGCCATATACACATCCACATAGCATGCAATAATTATCACATTCAGATGTCCTTCTCTTAGCTAAAGTACACCCACTAGTCGGACCCTTTAATTATGCTAGCCTGCTTTTACAGATGCTTCCTCCATTATCTAATTGATCTTTAGGGCATATTGTTGAAAATAAATACAAGTAACAGACTTGCGTTCTACTATGTATTGTTGCTCAAATTACTGTATGTGAAACCTGTGTGCTTGTGCCTTTGTCATTTGCATAAGGCTTGTCTTTGTCTCAAATCAAATTTAAATGTTCCTCCTATTCCCTCACCGTACTGTACGACACCAGAAGGGAAATACATTTGGCAAAGCATGGTCCTGAGATCACTTTTCTGATTGACACTATGAGTGTCAATGGAGCTGAAAAGTGAATCTGTCTTTTAATCATAAAGCTAATTAAATGATATCACAATCACCGCGGAAACGTCCTTATCCTTATTACTGCTATGATTATTCCATGCAAGATGGGAGACATGGACTAATTAAAAGAGGCAATCTGCTGGTTAGATTAATGAAATGACAGACCCAACTGAGCAAGAAGTGGGAGACAGACAGATAGAAAGAAAGATAATGAAAAGGGGATGGGAAGCGAGGTGTGAGATGGGGAACTAGCTGGAGACAAGGTACAGAGGGATACTGGATTGATGCTTGGTATATGTGACAGTTACAGAGTTGGTCAACACCTAAAATGCATTCTGACAAACACAATAAATAGTAAAGAGTAGCCTAATTGTTTTTATGTAAAAGATAGAGACAGAAAGATGATCGCCATTGAGGGCATTGGTTAATGGCATTGCTACTGTATAAGGTAGAGGTCAGATTGTATGTAGATTAGTAGATTCTGCAGAGTTGGATTTTAAGGCTCTTGTGGAAGATGGGCAGTGGCTCTGCAGCCCTGACCGCTGCAGGAAGCTCATTACACCATTGTGGTGCCAGGACAGACGACTTGTGACTGAGCTGAGCGGCTTATGTGCCCTCGGACTGCTGCTACCTGTAGTGCCAACTGACCAGCTGAGGTGGTATATCAAATATCTCTGGCTGGGGCTTGGAACCTCATTATTGGTAAGGTAGGGCAAAAATGAAGCAGTTCCCATTATGGCACTTGAATTTGATGGGGTGTCAATATCCTGACTTGAGATTGCCTGAAAAATAAATCTCTTCAAAATGAATCTCATCAGAAAAGAAAGCTCTTCTCTTCTTCTCATATTCCTCAGTTTACATTCTTCTCAAGTTTCAGCATTATACTGTTCTGGTTATTCTTGGCTAAAATTACACTGGGAGGTGACAAGATGATGTGAAGAGAGTGAGGAATGGAAGTGAAATGAAATGAATGTGAGAGCCAGTAATTATAATTAGACATATAGAAGCTAATCCCAAACGAGATGAAAACTGAAGACTTGATTTTGTTTTGGATGCACTTTGGAAAATGCAAATAAAGAGACCATTTGAAAGGAAGGTTATAATGCTAAGCTAAAAAAAATTTATGCAAATAGTTTGAAACCGTAAGCCATTTAGAACACAAAAGAACATGATGAGATGAGCAAAATATACTGCTTAAAAAATTGCAACCCAGTGCAACTTTTGAAATCTTCAATTTACTTTGAATGTTTTACCTGAAAGAATACACCCAAGGGCCCAAAACAGGTACTATTCTGATGGTCATGTAGGAATGAGAATACTACCAATAAGCAGAAACAAATTTGAAACACTGCATGTGAACCGCCAGCAGTCTAAGCTTAATCGGCTGTTAGCAAAACTAGACATGCCAGAATGAAAACATCAATGTTGTAGCTGAAAACAGACTGAATGTTAAAATAATTATCTTGTACAATGCCAAGCACTAAACAGTGTTTTGGAATAATTTTTCAATTCAGTTTTATCTTTGTGAAATCTCAGCACTGGTCAATCATTGTACCACACTGAACAGAACAAGTGTGTTGATATTCTCAAAAAACACAGCAACACTTGATTGGGGTACTATTTGGATGCCATTTGCCCTGATTAATATTGGAATTCACATATTTACAGTTTTGAGATTAGTATATTAAAAGGTCTGTATTGTTTTAGATACAGTATATCCGACAAGAGAGCTAGCAGAGCTGAGTGTGATTACATATACCAGTGAGGAAATATAACACACCACTATACTAACTGCAGCCCAGCAACACTCTCAAATATCTGTTGGCCTGAAACACCACGCTGCCGCATACTGTACAAGAAGTAGACTAGAACAGACGCATCCTAGATGGAGAGAGACTGAGAGCAAGAGTGAAGAGAATTAGAGAGCTAACCACACAGAGAGACACAGAGTGAGTAGAGAGAGAGAGCAGAGAGAGAGTTGAGAGAGAGAGAGAGAGAGGGAGAGAGAGAAACAGCAGGTGGTTTGGGGCAGCAGGGCTCCTTTTAAGCACTCTCCTCCCATTCCTTCCCCTTGCAATCTGTCCGTTTCAGGCCCATCCAACTGTGCTGAACTGTCCTAAACTGTCTATACGCTGATATGGCACAATGAACCTGTCCCGAAATAATCCAGAGCTCTGATATAAAAGCCAAATTATGCACCATTAATTATGGACATGGGTTTATGAACCTGGCTATAATATGCAATAGGGTCATAACTACAAAAATAGTTTCAGGATTACATTACAGCGACTCTTCTTCTCTTGATTTATTTTCTTCTTAATACACACATGCTATTTTATCCCACCCAGAAAAGAACAGAAGTTCATGAAGGGTAGCATCAGCCTCTGTCTATTTTCACATAATGTCACATACAGTAAGCAACGTGTACTGAATGTCTGATACAGTACATGCAGTAGGCCCTTGTAGGCATGTCAGTGCTTTTCATAGGATGTTAGCATTGTCTTAATCACAAGGATGTATGTAATTCCAGCACGACACTGGTGCAGTTCTTTAAATACTAATTTCAGCTTTAATTACTAGCTGCTTTTGAGCCATAACCATATACGTATTTAACAGACAAGACCTGCAAACATACACTGATCACTGATACTCTGATCACTGAGTCTCCCAACAAATTCCTCCAGTCGAGGTATAGTCTACTTTGGTGGACGAGTTATGTAGTTGGCCATCGTGCATTCAATACCTCTCCTTTCATATGGGGTCGATGCAGTTAGCCAACACCAGACAAGGAAAGTCTGGCTCTGTGAGACTACACGAAGGGAAACTTCCAACACGCAGCAGCCTGCAGTCAAAATCTCCATTTTACAAATGTCCTGTTTGCCATGCAGGGGGTCCCTTTTCTTGTAGATAAACCTGACACTAAACAACTGGTAAACACACACGCGCTCAACTCTCAGCGGTGCACACACAAATTTTATGCTATGTATCATCACACTATCATGATGCAAGAGGGAATAAAAATGAACGAATGCAGGGCTCTGACTTGCCTCCCAGGGCTTGGTTCAGCTGTCACTTGTCTCCAATCAGTCAAAGTGAATCGGTCAGTCGTCCATTTATAGCGGCAAGTTGCCTGGGGAGACATGCTGTCTCCAATTTCTAAATAGTACACAGTTAAATCAAGGCTAAAAACATACAGATTGTGTGTGTGTGTGTGTGTGTGTGTGTGTCCATTTATTTATGTCAATTTTCTCCATCTGTTTTACCTGGTCCCATAAATACTGTATTTATTGAATATGCCCTTCTGAGCACAGCATGCATAGCCTTGATGTTGATGGAGCTACAGTCGGGAAATTCCCTTCCCTGAACGGCTTTACTGTAACATGGCCTTGAGGTCTGTTGTTATTGATGAGGGATAGTTGTGGAGGTTAGAGGGACTGTATCAAATTGTGCCATGCACTCAAGGCCTTGGAGAAAGCATTGATTTCATAAAAAGACTGTTTGTTCAACACACTTATGAAAGCCATGATAACCGGCTCTGACTTAATGTAATGTAGAGAAGAGTTCCAAAAAGCACCCACTGACATACTCAGTATATTAACTGCAACTAAGGAATTGTTCAATAAATTAACTTAGATATTTTGCAGGTCAAACGATCACTAGTCTATCACAGTGATTTATATTACTTTTCACAGGCTATCCAAGTGTATTCATATTCCCTTGCTATTTCTTACAGCACAGCAGTTTATAGGGCAAACTATCCATTAGTCACATGTCTCATTTACACACAAAGACCTTTTCTATTCACCAAGGCATGGCGGTACTATTATCTCTTAAAGTCTTCCCAACTACCTCTCTGCACCATTAGTAATGGTATTAATAGCATATATACAGCTTACGGCCACAGAAGGGATTCATTAGGTGTTGAATGAAGCCTATTATCATGGGTAACGTTGGATTTCACCAATTTTACTGAACACTTCTCTTGTGTGTATGTGAGAGTGTGAAGTGAGTGCATGTTTGTATGCGTGCGTGTGCATGTACATGTGTGTTCACTTGCAGGCTCTCGGGCAAACTAAGTTAATGGCGGGAGACAAGAGTTTGAATGTGAGTTTTTAAATTATACTGTAACATATGGGTGATGGATACTGATATGCTGGATATTACAAAGCTGTTGGTTCTAATGTCCCATTAGTGGCTAATGGCATGTATTTAAACTTTAAATACATGCCATTAGTTGTAAAAAATATGAATGCTTTATATTTTAAAGCATTACAGTGGACAGTCCATGCCCCTTCTACACATGATGACACAGTTTATTGAGGTCTCAATGCAATGCATTTGACATGCTTAGGTGAAAATACCAGATAATATGTAGAATAGTACCATATTATGCCCATTTTAAATATGTTCTCAGGAACATATTTGCTTTGGAACCGTTGCTTTAAATCCAAAAATCCACTGCTAACCCCGTCCCCTCTTCCATGTAGTGTTCTGATGTCAGGCTTTGTTACTGTTGAGATGCTCCATACTGCTCTGACACAGCGGTGCAACCATATCGGTTTGAATCAGAAGCCCTATTTTATTTTCCACAATGTTGTTCTTAACATAACCATGGCAGCAGTGGTTACACAGCCCCGGAATCATGTGAAGGGACAGCCGGTATGATGGAACAGAGACAGGGGTGTGACGTTTTGATAATGAACCATATGTATCTATTGTACAACCACTATAATTTATGGGAGGACTTTGCCCAACATTTGTGATTATTATTTAAATGTAAACAATGTTATGTGTTTTTTTCAACCGGTCGTTGATCCAGATAAAAGCAGATGTAGCTCGCGCTCCCAATGACCCCAGTCAGTTTTCGTCAGGGGATCAATTTTGGTATGACACCTGTGAGTTTCTGTCTATCAACGAGCGATGCTGAGGTTACTAAATCACCAGTCTAAGTTAGGTAGCATATTTATAATCAGTTTATATTTACTGAACAATTGCCTACATTAATCTTAAGCAGTTATTATTGTGCACATCATTTTCTTGATACGCTATGCGGACTGTCTCAGACAACGTAGATAACTCAAGTTGTGTTTATGCTATGGTAGCCTACCGGTTATCAAAAGCTATAGGTT
>JAODUG010060376.1:0-14526 GCA_027564795.1 Aphredoderus sayanus
CCATGCAAGGAACACCTAACCACTGGGAGCAATTGGGGTTAGACATCTTGCCCAAGGATGCTTGCAGGTAGTCCAGCAACTCCGTGGCTTGAACCCCCAACCTTCCGGCTGGGAGTCAAACACCGAGACCACCAAGGTCTACACCCAAGGGTGTAGGATGTAGGATTATTCAAGGGTAACAAATTGGCCACATTTTTACAGCAATTCGTTACAGTGTATACTGAATACAGCTGTTGCTTAACTAAGCTTTTGATTTTAGTGAGAAGGAACAGCCAGCACTTACTTTTTAACATTAATTTATTTTTACTTGGACAAGAAATTAAACACGCCACTATAGTTTGGTTACATGCCTGTGATACAAACATAACAACATAGAAATTGTATTTTCCAGGACATCTCCGTTTAGCAGACTTTGGTTTGTCCCGACGTCTTGAGCGAGGAGGAAGAGCTTTTACTATCTGTGGAACAATCCAGTACATGGGTGAGAAGAAGACTGACTGTGCACTGTGACACAGTAAAGAGACATCCATGGATATCTGAATCTATATCATTATCAGTTGTATCTCAGAAATCTGACAGCTGCTTGGACATAATGTGTCTGTACAGTATATTTTTAACCCTTGTGATGTCCTTCGGGTCAAAATGATGCAAATCACTAGTTCTTTGTGGCAGATAGAAGACGCTAAACCTAATTCTACAGCTTACACAGACATGATGTGCACTGCTGGCACAGCCAGGTGTGTGTTTGAAACACAAATACGTAAAGAAATAATTAATAAATAAATAAATACACATAGAAATGGGAATTAATAAACACACAAAATCATACACAATCAGATGGTGCCGCCGGGTGGCCAAATACAATATTTCGAAGAACATCACAAGGGATATACATGTATAATATATAATTCATTGTGTTCCTTGCTCGACAGCCCCAGAGGTTCTGAGTGGTGGACCCTACAACCATGCAGCTGATTGGTGGTCTCTGGGTATCCTTCTTTTCTCATTGGTTACTGGGAAGGTGAGGCATTGCGTTGTGTAACTGGCATAAGCTTGCCCTGCTTTAGTCTCACCTGCTTGAGCCAAATCACAATAAAAATAGATTTAATTTAAAAAATCTAATTGTTAAAACATTTGATAAAGTATTGGTAACTGTTTCAGGTTAAATTACGGTAAATACTTCAGATTAAAACAAAATTATGTAAATTAAAACTGTGAGTAAGTGCTCTAAGAATGTGTGACAACTTACAAAATGACAAATTAAAATGTCTTTTGGCTGATTTTAAATAAGTGATGTAAAGACCCCTCGATTGACCAGCCTCAAGTGGCCAATCGAGGAAGTGCAGATTTTGGCACTTCTGTATTGGATTCATTTCTCAGCACTGGAGGTTCCTGCTTAGTATCCCTCTAACCCTCCTGTGGATATGGGGCTGCAGCATTGTGACCTTGCGTGTCTTAGCTCCTCTGCAAGTTGTTGTATTTCTTAGGTGGATGCACTTCTGCTAGAACATAAAGTGAGTACCTAGACAAAGGGTAGTTTATAAACTAAACTTGATAGGTATGTCATTACCATATTTATTATATATTAATTAACCTCTCCATGTCCCCTTTCTCTTCTCAGTTTCCTGTGCCTCCAGAACCAGACCACTGTAGTATGCTGCGGAAAGTAAGGGGTTTTCCCTACGAAATGCCCTTAAGTTTCAGCCCTCCGCTGGCCTTGCTACTCACGGAGGTATACTCATACTGTACTGTATACAAATAAATGATAGTATTTTAAATATTATTTGACACTGTCTAGCAGCTGTTTGGCTTTCACATGTTAAACCCTGTACATCTCTCTCCAGTTACTGTGCAAGACTCCCACCCGCCGACTCAGGACCCTCGATCGCTACAAACACCAAACCTTCTTCCGCGGAATGACCTTTGACCTTGCCCTGCTGCAACGTCAGCCTATGGAGGTAATTGATGAATTATGGCTGTTACTAGTATTGTACGCATTGCTTTTAACCCTCCTGTTGTCCTACAGGTCAAACTGACCCAAATCACTAGCTCTTTGTGGCAGACAGAAGGCACTAAACCTAATTCTAGTTTACACAGACATATGATGTGCACTGCTGACACAACAAGGTGTGTGTTTGAAACCCGAGGACAACAGGATACATAAAGAAATAATTAATAAATAAATAAATACACACAGCATTGACAATAAAGATATCTACACAATCAGATGGCCCCATCTGGTAGCCCAATACGAAATAATAAGGGCAACAGGAGTGTTAAAGCAAAATAACTAAATGAAAGGTATACTATTTTCTGTCTGTAACTATCCGTGTTTTTGTTTGAAAGTTAAAGATAGTGTATGCTGCTCCCACACCATACTGTAGAACTCCGATTCCATACTCCCCACCACTATAAAGCAACAAATTCAACCGTTGGGCATGGGGAATTGAGATTTCTCACCCTTCTGAATCTCCAGGTTATTTTGGAGCTGAGAGAGAGACCAGAACGTTGTGCCAAAGCGAGACGTGGACTCACCTTGTCTCTACAGCCTCTGAAAGGCTTTGACTACGACTCACTTCTCAGCCCTGCTGCCACGCCAGACACGCACATGGAAGCTGGCACACAAACTAAAGCTGACGCACCCTTGCCTGGCCCAGCACAGCGACAGAAACCTTCTCTAGAAATATGTCATTGTAGAGAGGAGGTATTTGTTTAAAGGATCTTCAGATTGCAGTAGCTCTTCACACTCACGCTAAGGTATGCATATTGTGAATGGACACGTTTTCTCCCTTGCACACAGGTGAGGTATGCCTTGTAAATGTTTAGTTCAAGTCAGTCAAAAACACTCATGTGCTATGCATCATTTCTTGTTTGCCTTCCTAACGTCACCACATGTATGTAGTCACCTCAGTTCAATTGAATACACTTATTACAACTATTAAGTGAACAGAATTGCAAGAAATGCTGAAATTACGGTTAACACCAGCCGATTTTCAAATGTTCAAATCAAAATGCAATTGTCCTTATAACATGTTGTATTATGTACTAGTACATTCACACCACAACAATGTATCGCTGCAGACAATCAATGTATATATTTACCTAAAGGCATCTACAGTTGCCTATACAGAAAGAGTACTGGTTTTTGGAGGCAGAGAAGTACTCAATTAATACAATGTAACATACTGTACGTGTGTGTGTGTGTGTGTGTGCGCGCGCGTTTGTGTGCATGCTTGCGTTCCATGGTATGAGTTCCCAAATATTAACCTTATTACTTGGCTTCTTGCAGTAGAAATAATATCGTATTTTTAGGTTGTTAATACCTTGAACATCTTTTAAATTTGACATTTAAATTGTAAAACATTTTTCTCCCAACCGCATATTTTCAATATATAACAGAATAAATATACCACCAGGACATGTGGTTTTGAGGATTTAGTTGCTTTTTTTCATTGTTAAAAGCTACCATAATTCCAGCCAGTATCATACCTTACTGCACTTACCTGTACATAAATTCCATATTATATATTATTTTGTGTAAATATTGCCCTGTGTACCCAGAATGCCTCACATAATGTGTTCCAAATGTTTCTTTGCCACAAAAATATTTCTTTACAAGATTAAATTCCATTTTAGTTATTTCAATGGATTGTTTGGATGAATTTGTGTTGTGAAATTCGTGTAAATATTGAAATATTGCAATACTGCATTGTTTTCCTGAGTCATGATGCTTGTCATGATCGTTCCCATAATTATAATACATCCACGGTCATGATGCAAGGCCATAGACACTGGCACGTCCAGCGCATGCGCATGCGCATATCATCATTCCATGACAAGTAGATGACGCAGTGATGTTAGACCCCGCCTGCTGTCCAAGGGCTTTTGTATAGCGTCACGTTGCGTTGCAGTATAGAAGCAGGAGACCCGATCAGCCTCCACATCTTTGCATCTACTCTTCTGACTGAGCCTATTACAACCACCATCAGGTAAGAAAACTAGTTATGAAAGCAATATCAGAGAAATTATATCCGTGAAGGGATGCTTCACAATACATTTAAGTAAACTATAACTAGTTCCTTGCATCCTGTCAGGGATTATGTGACAATGTAGTGCTATATTGATTAAAATACATCTTTCGTCGTTCAACTTTAAATATAAGTAATTTTATAGGTAGGCTATATTTCATCATGCTCTATAGCATTTACCTCCTAACGTTTATAAATATGCCATAAAGCAAATATATGGCCTTATATAGACTAAAGCCTGTTGCGTGTTTTGACACTTCCTGTGGATAGACATCGTATATAGAGTTTAAACGTTTTAAATGAAGTTGAAACTGGTTAATACGAAGACAACTTATACTTTGAGGGATGAAATGGGTGGGGTTAGGTGGATTCATAGATCTGCACGTACACCTCAAGTCGTTGAGGTTGGGTGGGGGACTATATCGTCGCCTATTGCAATTTAGTGAATTATAGGCTGCTGAGCGTTTTACTTACCAGTGAACATTTACTTTTATGAATTTTACCACACTTGACATATATTGTATTGTCATAGATTAGCTACATCCACGACAACGCATAGACCGGAATCAGGAATTTGATCCTCTTAGCTAGGTCAGGTCGCCATTTAGAAACGAACGAAAGGCACGGATGTGCCATACTGACGTTTTTAATGTTGCGCACTGCACATCACTGTGGGCCTGCTACCAAGGTCGTCGTGTCCTGTATAGGACATGCGTAGTAGCCTAGATGTAGCCTACAACATTTATCAATACATCGTAATCCATATAGTAAATAACATTATAATATTTAGTTCTGTATGATTAGGAGTTTATGTATCCTTTTTTGCACCACAGATAGCTTCACAAACCGGAACCTGCTATGCTGCAATGCGTATTGCATTTCTTAACCGTCTTAACAGTTTCCTAAGTTTCAAGTCAATGACATTATATTCTGTGTGACTGAATACTGTAACACACTAAACAATAAAATACGGTTTTAATGTAATTGTCTTTCCTAAAACCAAGCCCTGAAGCTCAAGTAGGCAAAATTACATTAAACAGAATTTTGTCATAATTTGCAAGAATACATCTTTTATAATGTAATGCATTCTTTTTACAATCTGCCTACAATCTAACGTTCAACAACCCAGTTGTGTTACAGTTACATGACAGTTTGGGGCATTGGGTAAGTCTTAATTGAAATAAATCCAGAACAATATGTCTCACATTTGCACGTGTCAAGCCTTCTGATGAGCCCCCCATAGATACATTAGTATAATGTCAAGCACCTCCCTGCCCTCTCAGGCACTGTTCATTTCTATTGGTAAGCCAGGAGCCCATGACCATCACTTACGTAATAACATTGCAACATTGGTTTGAGCAATGGACAGTGGCACAGTTGGTGTAATAAATTCAAGACTGGTGCTCACCTAACTAACCCAATATTCATGACGTGAAGTATTCTGATTCCTCAAATTATAGTCAAACCTTAACCAACACATTTGTGAATGTTTCTTTCAGCACTATCCATGCAAATCCCTTGAGAAAATTTTAATTTGAATGAATTAAAAATATATATATTTTACATGCTATACACAGAACACACTGCAGGACACATTCTACTACTAGCGCATATGTCTTTGGCTTTATCAAGTGTAAATAATGTCAGTTATTCACTAGAGAGCTTCCTGGTGGAGGCAATTCCCTCAAGAGACATAGCCAGAGGCCCATCTCTTCCATGTTGAAAACATCTTGCAGTGCTGTGCATGTTAGCATATAGAGCCTGCTGCTCGATATTTCAGCAGAGAGCGCTCATGTATAGAATGCCATTTAAGTCAATATTAAATACATGAATGTGGCTATGAAATGAATAAATGAGGTGATATGAATAAATATATTGAGTCAAATTTCAATAAATGATTAAACTTCACCCCAGCTCTGAGCCTGGCTCCACTTGTTGGTACAATTTTGAAAAAATACTAAAACATAGTCGAGGGAGCTGAGCTGGGGGAGGGGAGAGGCTGAGTGGGGGACCCCCATGCACATCATTTGAATTTGATGAAGCACGAGTGCACCAAAAGTATGCTCAGAAGCCAGCAATGATCTTTAAACATTATGTGTACTGTTGAGCCATTTTCAGCCCATAAAAAGCATATTTTTATAAAAATGGTAATTTGTCAATATTAACACTGGCATAGATGTGTCTCATCGTAGTTCATTGTTAATAATTTAGTTTACAGCTCAAAAAACACAATTTAGGATGTAGCTACTCTTTAAATCAGACTTATCAAAGAACTACTAGGCTATTATTTATTTCAAGGGACTTATTTTTTAAATTCCACATATATGGTCACAGTATGGCATTCCATACTCATGTAGACAATTGTGTTCCTTACAGTGGAATGCCTCTATTGTTTTCAATGGATATCTGAATGGTGTTTTATCTCATAGCTGTAATCTGGGGATTAACAGAGAATACAGACTGTCAGGCTGTGGCGTAGATGTACCATAACAACATAGCCTTGGTTTAGCAGAGGCTGAGTTGGCTTTTGTGTTGGCATGTAGTGTACATGTCGGCTACATGCTTGTGTTTCAAATTGGGTGTATGTTACACATAATCTCCATTAGAATTTCTAGATATACTGTAGGCCTAATGTGCACAATTTTCAATTAATAAACCAAATCCCAAAGGTCCTATATGAACTGTTTAAATAACTATTCAATGTTTTTATTTATTTATTTATTTATTTATTTATTTTCTTCAAATATAATACTTACATTAAAGCACACTATTTAAACTTCAATAAAAAACATCGTTTTTTCCAGATGTACTAGTAATTATCACTAGTTGATTTTGAAATTAGCAGTCAGTGTAGTTCACCTATTTATACATAAATGCAGGCATGCGGAGAATGTAACAAATGGGTGAAAAACTGTCCTAAGTCCATGGTATCACTAAAATGCACAATACGAATTATACTGAATAAAGGGCTAAAAGGCAGAATGGTTCTCATATCCTTTGTGTCAGTAATAATGAAGACTGGCAGCAGAGTTATTAGGAGGCCTGTTATGTCACAGCTAGTGTGTCTGTCCTTGGTAAACTCCATGGCTACACATTGCAAAGGGTTATGTAACTGATTAGTAACGGAGGAGTGAAGATTTGAATGGAGATTGCATACAAGATGAGCCTGTCTGTGGAAGTAGTGATAGTTAAATTGTTATCACCTAATTGTACTAATGTAAATGTAATAATTTTATTTATTATATCTTTGGCGCTAACTAATAAATTGACATGAAATAAATAACAATTTGATAAATGTAATAGAGAATATATCATGTTTCTGTCCAAGATGGGTTTTTTATATCCAGTTCTATGAGGAAAATATTTATGATTTTATGATATACTAGCTGGAGCTGTACTATTAGTAACACTAATAGTACTATCACCACCAACATTGTATTGTCCTATGGGAATGTTTAAATGCATACATTGGAAAGATAGAAACAGTTTTGTAATATTTTGACTAAATCAGAAAAAGTGGAAAAAACACATTGCGTACATTAATAAAGCTTATCAGAAAAAAACCTGTCACGTACATTGCTAAAGCGTTAGAAAAAGTGGGGGAAATCACGTACATTGCTAAAGCATATCATAAAAAGAAAAGAAAACGTGTTGCCTACATTTCTAAAGCATATCAGAATAGGGGGGGAAAACGTGTTGCTTATATTGCTAAAGCACTTCAGAAAAAAGGAAATCTGCACGTAGGCCTGCATTGCTAAAGCATATGGTGCTCTGTGGAGAGACTTTTGCGGTTGTTTACTTTGTTCAGTGAGGTGTGCGAACTGTTGTGGGGGAATTTGGCAGTTACTGTAGTATCAACCACAGAGGTGCAAACAGCCAATTATGGACATCCATTCAAGTCTGCATACCTTTGTAAAACAACACAATCTAGCCTAATGTCACCTCCATTTTGGTCTCTCTTTTCAGCCACCATGACTCACCAGTTCCCAGCTTTGACTCCGGAGCAGAAGAAGGAGTTGCAGGACATTGCTGAGAGGATCGTCGCTCCAGGAAAAGGCATCCTCGCTGCTGATGAGTCCACCGGTGTGTTTTAGAATGTCCCATTATTACTATTATTTTTTTATTCTCTTATCTCTTCTCAAAAGCTCAATAGCCCAAAGCATATTAAATCTGGGATGAACACTAGAAAATAACTTACACTTATGTGTGGTTTAGATGTTACTTTGGCATTTCTGCATGGGCATTTATACTTATTATTATTATTATTATTATTATTATTATTATATAAACATAATTCTTAAAATGTAATTGTGCATTTATTTGCGTTTCCAGGTAGCATGGCAAAGCGTTTTAATCCCATCGGGGTTGAGAACACGGAGGAGAACAGGCGTAGGTACAGGCAGCTGCTCTTCACAGCGGATGAGCGCATCGACAGCTGTATCGGTGGGGTCATCTTTTTCCACGAAACGCTGTACCAAACCACAGACGACGGCACTTCCTTCGCCAAGCTTATCAAAGACCGCAACATGGTTGTCGGCATCAAGGTAAAGCTGCCGTGGATATTGGGATTAAGATATTTAGAATATTTGCCATTTTAAATGATTCAGTGTGACAGTTGGTAATGTAGCTTTATATGGTAAAGGGGTATTGGGCTTATGACTAACTGTCTCAACTCAGTGGGCACATTTGCATAGTGTAGGCCAATTGTCCTGCTCTTTCAGTGAAGTTCATTATTACCTCAGGTGAAGTTACTTGCATACAATTAGCTCCAGTAATATTTATTTGTGTTTGTGTAAGTATTTCATTACTGCCTTTTATTATTAGGTGCGTGAATATAATTCACACACACATAATCTCGTTTAAAAAAAAGTCAATATTTAAAAAACTTTTAGTGTAACATGAAGTGTATTAACATTTTAACTGTTTGTAGATGCTTTTAATCTGACTTTGATTGTGTGCAGGTGGACAAGGGTGTTGTGCCTCTTGCTGGAACAAATGGAGAGACCACCACTCAGGGTATGTTGCTTAAGGATCTTACAAACACCACTTAAAAACAAGCTATACTGTACACAATATAATATATTGCTAATGAACATCTGTCTCGTGGAAACAAAGGTCTGGATGGGCTGTCTGAGCGTTGTGCTCAGTACAAGAAAGATGGCGCAGACTTCGCCAAGTGGCGTTGTGTGCTGAAGATTTCTGAAACGACACCATCTGAGCTGGCTATTTTTGAAAATGCCAATGTGTTGGCACGTTATGCTAGCATCTGCCAACAGGTCAGTGGGAATTGATTATGTTATATTAAGTCAATTTGACAACTTCTGACCCATACCCAAAACCTCTGCAATTCAGCTCTAACTCAGCCATAAATATAAAGGAACCAGTTAGACATCATCGAGATATCTGTTTTTGCGTTTGACTTCCTACTGTTTGACTTAGAACATACAGTAACATATAATTAGTTGTTCATGCAACTATATGCATATTGTATGGCTACAGCTTTATTTGATTTTATTATTTTTATTTTTATTCTGTTCAGAATGGCATAGTTCCCATTGTGGAGCCTGAAATCCTCCCAGATGGAGACCATGACTTGAAGCGCTGCCAGTATGTCACGGAGAAGGTGAGTTCAAGGAGGGTACAATATATTACATGATGACAGTTTGAAGAGGCAATCAATAAAAGCAAGTCAATACATTTTATTTAATAAAATGCGATGATTTTGCTAGCTAAAACTCCTGGCACGTGACCCTACAACCAAGATATACTGTACAACACAAAATTGCATTTGTATTCATGGTATACTACCTGTTTTACAGTGGGTGAAAATATTGTCATAATACATAAAATGTTTTCTTTTACTACTTTGCCTTACCTCTCTAGGTTCTAGCTGCCTGCTACAAGGCTCTCTCAGATCACCATGTGTACCTTGAGGGCACCCTGCTGAAACCTAACATGGTAACAGCCGGACACTCCTGCCCCCACAAGTACTCCGGTGAGGAAATTGCCATGGCTACCGTCACGGCCCTTCGCCGCACAGTCCCTCCAGCTGTCACAGGTATTATAGCTAGAAATATGCACAGAGGTTAGGATGGAGAAAGGGGGTGGGGGGGGGGTGTAGTTACAATAGTTTGCTGCTATAATAATGTTTTAAAATATAATTTAGAGCACCATTTCTTTCTTTCTGTTCAATGTGTGTGTACTGTGTGTTTGCCAGGGGTGACATTCCTGTCAGGTGGCCAGTCAGAGGAGGAGGCCAGCATCAATCTCAGTGCCATTAACACCTGTCCCCTGGCCAAGCCCTGGGCCCTGACATTCTCCTATGGCCGTGCACTGCAGGCATCTGCCCTGACCGCCTGGAAAGGAGACATAAACAGGGAGAAGGCTGCTGCTGAGGAATTTATCAAGCGCGCTGAGGTAAGGGGGAAAGGGAATTGACATGAAACTGCTCGACTTCTGACTGGTACAAAGAAAAGGGACCATGTAACACCAGTCCTTCCACTGGCTTCCTGTACATTTTAAGATTTATTTTAAGGTGTTATTGCTCGTTTTAAGGCCTTACATGGATTGACCCCCTCTTATCGAGATGGAGGCTCAGACTTTGAATGCTTTTAAATCGTTGCTAAAGACATTATTTTTCGTTGGCTTTTAACTGTTACTGACCTGGCACTACTATGTCTACGTGGTCATTTTTGTTTGGTTCCTTTACCTGTACTATTGTCTACGTTGTCCTTTTGTCTGTTAACAATTATGTGTACAAATGTCTATGTTGTCATTCTGTTTGTTTTCCCTTTACTTGTACATATGTTTTTTAAGCAGTTGATTTGATTTTACTTTGTTCAGCACTTTGGTCACCACAAATTGACATTGACATTGACTTTGACATGACATTGAGCATGTTCCAGCATTTGCCACGAAGTACCCCAAAACAGTTATTTTGGCAGATTAGACAAACAATTTATCAGGTTAAAGCTGGGTGTAGCTAAAATGCAATCATGCTGAGATTAGAAAAACCTCATAAAGGTGTCAGTTAACCAGTTACAATTAGACTTGTCCTTTAGCACAGCTAAATCCTGGAGGCCCAGGAAGCACTGATTTTACATAGCAGATGCTTTTATCCTAAAGTATTACAAGGAGCAGATAGGGTTAGGCATCTTGCTCAAGGATGCTTGTAGGTAGGCCAAGTGCGGGGCTTGAACCTACGACCTACCTTCTAACACTCAGACCACTAGACTATCCTACCCCCAGGTGCAACAACACAGACAGGGGGATTCAGGGAGATGTCAGTCAAGGAGACTCCATACACACCCAATCAGTGCTGAGATGAAGAGGGTTTTTCTGGGACTCGATCTAACATGATGTGTTCTTCTCTTGTGTATCTTCCAGGCTAACAGCCTGGCAGCACTGGGAAAGTATGTGTCTTCTGGAAGCGGTGCCGCAGCAGGACAGTCCCTCTATGTGGCTAATCACGCCTACTAAACATCATGTTACTCCCACATACTACTACAACCAACTGATAGTCTTATCTGCTCTGCTACTCTCCCCCTTTACTTTCCCATCAGTCACAGGCCTGCGCTGTCTATTGTACTTTAGGGTTGTTATTGACTGTAATGCTAAAGGAAAATGGTTCTATACATTTTTGGATTAATTCAAGCGTCACTTAAAATCTGTTGCACAGACAAATGATGCAATAAATAATGTTATTGAGTATACAGTTATAGATAGAATTATAAAGGATTTTTGAATTGTATTTGCGATAAATATATATTCATTACATGTACTGTAACTGTACCTCTCCTAATATAATCTAATCTCTACCCTAGAGAACTGTTCACCCCCGCAACACGCTCCCCTCAGCAGGAAGCAGATTAGCATGTGTACATCTTGCTTCTGTCAGAATGCAGTGTAGACTTGTCTGAAAAATGCTAAACAAACATCCTCCTTGGCAGTGGGACCAAGCAGTAATCAGTACCATGATTACATCTGTTACAGGACAAATCTTTAACATCATCACGCAGAGGTTATAAATGTTTTGACGTTGCAATAGAAGTTGAATTTGGAGTGAGTAAATGAGCGTAGACTGGTGTGATGTGAACAGTATTTTTGAAATCAATCCACACGCCGTTGGCATAATGAATACAGCTTTAGCTTCAATAGAAGTTGGTATATAGATTTACTATACACCTAGTTTTATCCAAATTACTAATACTTATGTGTCTCTTCTCACTATTGCAATCAACAATAATCACAAACCATAGTGTGTTTTCATGAGCTTTGAATTACACAAAGATTGTGTTTGATTGTGTGATACTGTATTATATAATGTCTGTCATTCCACTCCTGATAACACCCCAAGAAGAGAAGATGGTTTCTGATAGATTACCCATCATCTGGACCAATTTGTAGGGGGGCTGGGGAAACATTCACTTCTGTGTAAGATTCTGTGATGTGTGTGATCTTAATATTGTTATTGTGAGTCAAAGTAGATAAAAACTAATATAAAAATTACAATACAGAATATTGTGTGATTAATTCATTGTAGTTTGTCCATGTACCATGTCACATCTCAATTCCCAATGCAGAATACACGTGAAAGAGAAAGACCAATATATATAACAGTAGTGATGCTTGTAAGTATTGTACACGGCAGCCTAACTAGGCTACAGTACTACAGAAGGCTAACATGTAAGTTAGCATATGATACAATACACTTGCACTAGAATTGTTATTGAATAATAAGGGGCGCTATCCACCGCGCTGCAAGTTGTCGAAGGTACCGCCTCCACTAAGTGCGTTTGATAATATAACCTTGGAAGCCGTTGGACCTTAGGCGGTACGCTGATCACTCAGAACCACAAAACAACAGAAATAGCTGTATTCTATGCTTCTTATTGGTATATTACAATTTACATAGCCTATGCACGCCTCTCAAGCTGTATTTTCAAGCTGTGACTCTCGAGTTTGCAACCATTTTTGGATTTCATCACGTTCCGTAGGTCACGTGACATACTAAGTACACTTCGTAGTTTATTCATTGACAGAAATGGCTAGCACGGAAGTGGGTAAGTAGAAATCAAAATGTTGTCTACATGAATTCTATAAATGCTTTATTGGCCTCACATACTTCTACATATAGTTTAGGTTTACTGTTTTTGTTGATTGCTATGTTAATACGTTTACAATACAAGAAACGTCCCAGAAACTATTACAGTACTGTTAGCAGGGTGCTGCTCATTCTCTTAACGATTTATGAGGTATACTGTACCTTACAGTAGGAACTGTATGGTACTCTACTGCAGTAGTCTGCTGTCTACATTTAGGTTATTACTGTAAACAGGATTGGATTCCTCTTCTTTATCATGAACCTGATAGTGTACAGGAAACAACTGCCAAATGAATTGTGTTATGTAGTTATCAGAAATACCCTGAGGACAGTGATCACTTAAAAATGTATAACGTATAATGTACCTTAAATCTTACCAGAGCGTCAACGAGGCCGGTTTGCTGCACTGGCCATAGCAGCTGTGGTGGTCGTTGTAGGAGTCCCACTGTGGTGGCGGACCACTGAAACATATCGAGCATGGCTGCCTGTCAGTCAGATAAACGAATTGTCAAAATTACAGGTAGTGTGTCTGTGTGTGTGTGTGTGTGTGTGTGTGTGTGTGTGTGTGTTAAACAAATTTGTACCTTTTGTCTTCTACGCAGTCCACCAATGTTTTGCCTCAGTGCTCAGTCTAATAGATTTTACTTTACACTTTCAGTTACAGTTGAGTGTCGATGTGGAGGTTGTTTTTGCCCGTGGTACACTGAGCCCAGAGCAGCAAAAGAATGTTCCAATATCACAGATGCAAGATGAGGAACATGCTGTAGATGGTATGGTTGAATACGGTACATTGTAGGCTCTGCTCAAATGATGTATATGATCATTCATTTTCTTCCCTTTTATCTGTAGAAGACACAACTTTGAGGTATAAATACGAGACAAAATACCGCACAGCTACAATAATGGAGGAGGATGCACTGAACCAGCTCACTGCTGCAGGTGGGAAAAGCTGTCACCTTCATCCATATGTCTCAGTATGATATTTTACACGTGTAAGGATTTTCTAATGAGATAACTAATTCATATTTGATCACAATCTCTTGTAGAGGCAGATTTGTCTCTGCACAGACTCAGTGAGAGTCCGTGTGGTTCTGTGGTTGTGTATGTGATTCCAGAATCATCTGTACTGCTGCCTGAGGTCAACATTCTCTCTTATTTTTGTTCACCACACCTGTTTTTACATTTAGTCTCATACTGCATTATTTATTTTTAGATATACTAATATTTCATATGAACCCTGACTACAGGTGTATTTCACCCTATGAGTATAAATATATCTTTCTTCAACAAAAATGGTACGTTTCCCATTTAGCATCACTTTAACCCTTGTAATGTACTCCGGGTCAGAATGACCCAAATCACTAGCTCTTGTGGCAGATAGAAGGCGCTAAACCT
>JAODUG010060386.1:0-14526 GCA_027564795.1 Aphredoderus sayanus
TCTCAAACTGTGTGTTTATATATATATATATATATATATATATATATATTTTTTTTTTTTTATATTATTTTATATATATATATAAAATAATAATAATTAACTAATAATAACTAATATAGATCTACTAATAAGTAGTATTTTATTAAAACAATTCCATAACCTACTGCAGTATTAGTATGACAAATGATAGATTTCCTTTTTGTCTGTATGTCTGCAGGCAGACATTCTTGTCATTGCAAAATGGATAGAGTGTATTTATGATCCAGCCACTCAAGTTAGTCTACTATATTTGTGTGGCTCACTTTGATCAACTGACATTTCAACATCACTTTTAATGATTCCCATTGGATCGTCCTTCTTTTGTCTTGCAGTTTGATCAACGCAGACTTCTGTGTGGCAGGCACTTTGATAGCCTACGGTGCCATCTTGGGAAAAGTCAGTCCAGTCCAGTTGATGGTTGTCACTTTATTTGGCATCACTCTGTATGCTGTGGAGGAATATATCATCCTCACCCTCCTTAATGTGAGTCATGCCTGCAATACTGGAGCTTGTCCTTTTCTGGACCTACAGCATACACACTTTGGGTTGAAATGAACAATCTTATTGCAAGACACACTGCTGTATAAACACTCTTCTCTGTTTAGTCTTTCATTCACGCATGCACACACGCATATCTACATTTTTGTTGTTGATTTATTTTTGTTATTGTTTTAAATGTTTTTCAATAATGTAATATAAAGAAATAAATGGAATTGTAGAGACATAAAAACACGACATACATTGAATACATGTTGAAATATAAAAGGTATGTATTGTTCCACCCCAATCCACGAGTGAAAGACTCATTAAACAAGAGAACTCTACTGTACATGCCCCTACAGGCTAAGGATGCAGGTGGCTCTATGGTTATTCATGCTTTTGGAGGGTATTATGGTTTGGCTATCTCCAGGGTCCTATACCGACCTAACCTACACAAGAGCGGTGGCCTGAATGGATCAGTCTACCACTCTGATATGTTCGCAATGATTGGTGAGTTAGTGAGCACCTACAGTACATTAGGTACAGGAATGTACAGGTACATTAGGACATTTGCTCCTATTTCTCCTGCCATGGTCTCCAGTCAATCCACAGCATATATTTCCATGCTGTGCTGTTAAATCTTCGATGTTTTTGTAATGTCGCTACACTTGTTTAATTACTCACCATGTGTTGACAGGGACTCTGTTTTTGTGGATGTTCTGGCCTAGCTTCAACTCAGCCATCGCACCCCATGGAGATGGCCAGCACAGAGCGGCCATCAACACCTACTTGTCACTGGCTGCCTCAGTTCTCACCGCTGTGGCCATCTCCAGCTTGTCCAAACACAAAGGCAAACTGGACATGGTAAATAACCTGTGTGTGTGTATGTGTGTGTGTGAGAGAGAGAGACAGCAGTAATGTCTGATTAATAGTCACATGCACAAACGCAACAAAAACGCAAGCAAAAATAGTCACATGCACATACAGTCACAAAAACAGGCTTATGAATCAACTATAAGCCTGTTTAGTGACTTTATGCTTTGCATCATATGCTGTAATCACTGCGATGTGTGCCTGTAAAGCATCTGTACTAAATGTGTTTTAAATGTCTCCCGCATATGTGTGTCACCCAACAGGTACACATCCAGAATGCCACTCTGGCAGGTGGAGTTGCCATGGGAACAGCTGCTGAGTTTATGATCAGTCCTTATGGTTCCCTAATTGTGGGTTTCTGCTGTGGAATCATCTCTACCTTAGGCTACGTCTTTGTCACTGTAAGACTGTTTTTCTTTTCTTTTTTACTTTAGGGATTATACATAGTTTTTAACTCTTTTAAAATACTATGTCAATGTCAATAAAAACAATGTGGCAGGCCAGACTGAAGTTCTTTCAACTGCTCACTCTTTCAGTCCCACTATTAATTAACATGCGTGCTGTTGGCTCCTGTATTGAGTCATATCGAATGGTTTCACTTTAAGCATTGTAATGTCTGCTGCATTTCCCAATGCAGCCCATCTTGGAGAGACATCTGAAAATCCAGGACACTTGTGGCATACACAACCTTCATGCCGTGCCAGGCATGCTGGGAGGGTTCACTGCAGCCATTGTTGCTGCCGCTGCATCAACCTCTGTCTACTCACAAGAAGGGTGAGTGTCCATTTATCCCTCCTGTTGTCCTTTGGGTCAAGCTGATCCAAATCACTAGCTCTTGGTGGCAGATAGAAAGTGCCCATTGTAATTCTACAGCTTAGACAGACATATGATGTGCACTGCTGGCACAACCAGGTGTGTGTTTGAAACCTGAAGACAACATGAGGGTTAAAAGGCACAAAACAATAAACAAATACACAAAGAAATAATTAATAAAGAACTGACAATAAAGAAAACCACACAATCATACACAATTAGATGGCGCCATCTTCTGTCAAAAAAGACTCTAGAACAAATGCAGACAGACTGCGCTATTTTTACTAGTTAGAGTACATATTGGGATTGCTTTTATTTACAAATGTTACATCCCAAGACAACCATTTTTGAAAACATAAACTCAAAAATAGGTCTCGTGAGAATTTGACAGTTGTCATAAAGAAGTATCATATAATGACATATGTTCCCTTCCAAGGTTGATCAACACATTTGACTTTACGGGTAACTTCAAATCTAGAACACCTTCAATTCAGGGTGGCTACCAAGCAGCTGCCACATGTGTGGCAATTGCATTCGGACTTGTTGGCGGAACACTTGTAGGTGGGTTTGAACAGTTTTATTACAGCACTATTATTTGTGCCAAGAATATGATTATTTTGTCAAGCGGTCTGCTCAGATCTGTTTTCAGCGTAACATATTAGCACACAGAAGAATCAGTATTCTGTATTTCAGTATCATCTTAAAATGTCTGTTGTCTCAAGATGCTCGCGGTCCACTAGCTTACCATTCACTGCGTGCAGAAAAAATAATTCTGTGTTTATACACAGCCCTGGCTAGGAACACAAAGTGGTGCAGACTGCACACAACAACATCCTAGCCTTTGCAATGCGTTTCCAATGTGTGGGGCAGAGCTAGGGAGCAGCCTATGGCATTAAATTATGTTGTTTGATCGAGTTCAAATAGGCTATCATCAAGTCTTCTCCAGAATAACTTACTATACCTTCAAGTTACATAATCAGGCATTTTGCTGGTAAATCATACTCAAAGTTACCACATGTTTGCACAAACACGTATGTGCTAAAGCTTAGTCGAGGAGTTAATCCTATTAATGCTCATTTCCAGGTCTGATCCTAAGGATCCCCATTTGGGGGGATCCTCCAGATGACAACTGCTTCGACGATGATGTTTACTGGGAGGTGAGCATGTTATTCAGAATCATACCACTAGATGGAGATGTTACCTAATATGAGGAAAGAAAATAAGTTCGTCTTTAGAAAAGTAATTTTTGTCGTTTATGTTCACGACACATCTCTCAGCTTCCCGAGGAAGAGGAGACCATCCCTCCAGTCCTAGAATACAACAACCACATGAGGCATAAGCCCCAAGACATGTAAATATGATCATCTCTCTAAAGGCCAAAAACGTTTTATTTTTCTCCAAACTGTCTCATTGACTGTCTTGTTTCCCCAAGGGCATGCTAGTTGTGAATTAAGTTATTATTTATATATATTTTTGTTATAATTGCCAAACATATACATTGAATTTATATTTTCTTATTTTACAGAGTTGTGTCCAACTTCTCTGTGGAGTAGACCTAAAACATGACATTGGATCAGCCAGCCCAAATGGACCTAGAAAGTCAATATGAAAATATTATATTATATAGTTTTGTTATTGAATTTTTGACTTCAAAGCAATTTCTGTTTTTAGACTATACATCACAATTGTTCAGTGTCTTTTGTTCATTTTTTTATTAAATCCTGAAGGAAAATGGTGAACCTAAATAATTTGAATATGGAACCATTGTGTGTAACAGTGATATATGTATTTTAAACACAACAAGCACACATATGCACACACACACACACACACACACACACACACACACACACCTCTGGCTCCTGTAGACATGATGCTCCATACTGTACAAACGATTGACCATTATACTGTATCTTGCATGGGTTTTTGTAAACAAATTAACTCACAGTAGCCCAACATTAACTTGCAAATAGGTTTGATTCCTCTGCTCAGTGTGTAGTATAGCTCTATAACAGAACAGCCTGTTGAGCCATAGTGAATGGCAGCTATTTGTTAATGTTATGTGTTCATGTAAAGCTGTCATTGCTACTTTATTACACAGAAGAATGATCAGCGAATGTTCATTTCTTTAAAATACTTTACTGAAACTTAACAATGTAGTCATGTTAATTAATTGTACACATGTGTGGTGCAATTGCAGTAAATTGTGATTTGGCAGTTGTGATTTAATGCTGATTGATTGATTTGATTGTGTGTATGAAAGGACATCATTGTCTGTTTAGTGAACTTATCTACAGGAATTATATGTTACATATGTTACCATACAAGAAGTGAACAACTGTATATACAGTAATCTTTAGTAGCATACTGTATATAGATGCTTGTAATGTGCATGTATATATTGTATATCCACCTTTTGTTGCACTTTTTCAATATTTGCTATTTTATCTTATTCCATAAGTATGATGGGTCTTTTTTTGCACACTGTTGAATGTTACATACATTACTGGCCTTTAAAATGTGAGGATATGTCCTGGACAGAAACAATTAAATCATATATTTTATGTATCCAGCTTTTTTTCAGCCACCTTGGAAATAATTCTCAGTAATATTTATGACTTTATTTGGTATGCGCCATTGGAGACCAAGTACAATTCTATACACTGATACAGGCATGGGGGTTCTAGCTATGGAAAGTAGCTGAGCATAATGCACTTGTGTGGAGTGTTAAAGAGAAAGGCTGAGCAAGTGTTAGGGGATCCATGTGGTCATCACAGGCTTGTTTCCCCAAGGGCCGACCTCCAAAATCTCTTCATTCTAATGGTAATGATGGCTGGACAGGACAGTCAATAGGGTCATTTCCTGACCAGTCACTATAACACTAATGAAGTATAAACACAGTGAGTGGACACTGGCTTTGTGCTGGCCTGACAGTTTTGGCTGGTGGCAGCATCTTTAAGAGGTCTGTAAAACAGCTCGATGGGGATTTAAAATTAGTGAACCATGAGGTTATGTATTACAATAGTTTCAGGGTCAAGCACTTTAGTGTCAGAAGGGTCAAATGTACATGGAATTAACAGCAGTGGGTTGGTTTATTTACAAGAAATGACGCTAGTCAGATGCACCACAGTCTGCATATGTAGGTATTAGGCTTTATAGAATTGACTTGTGCTTAGAATTATAAGGGAATAAACAACACACACGTAGTGCTTTTAAAATATGACATGATAATACTGCACCACCCTATTTAATTATGTATTTATTTATTTATTCTTGCACCACCCTGTTCACTTGAAAGCTAATTATCATGATATTTTCAATGAAATATTACACATCTGTACCTGTAACAACAAACAAGGGCATTACTTTTTAAATTAATACTGTATGTATAGTCAAATGATCTTTGAAATATGTCAAATGTTCACATTGTATATTAAATATACAATATACATATACATATACATATACATATACATACAGGATCTTGCCACAAATGTATGCTTAGGGATGTAGCCAGGATAAATTAAGAGGCAAACATTATGAATGAAAATGCTTCTGTGATTTCACAAACTTCTAAACCTGACGTTGAGTGCAAGGGTGTGAACTTCAGTGAAATGAAATTGAGTGACACAAATGAATCCTGGATAAAACAACAACGTGGCAAAAACAAGACAGACAAGAAAGAGATTAAGAAACTGAAACTGAGAAGTAGCATATTCCTTAGTAGTTAAAAGGTGGCGGGAATGGTGCCAGTATCAGGTAGCAGAGGAAGGATGAAGTGCTGTAACAGAGATGTCTGTTAGGCCTCGACACTGGGAGTGTGAGGCGGACAAGACTCCTACGGTGCCTGTGAAAACGATGCCGGAAGAGCGCGAACATAGCTCCTCTCATGAATTATATGACCCCTGGGAGAGTGTTTGTGAAACCACTTGGGCTGCCATTGTTCTCAGAGGACAGGCCTGAATCTGTAAAGCTGCAGAAAGCCTGTAATCAGATTAAAGGTCCCTGGGAGTGGGAGTGGGGGGGGGGGGGGGGCCTTAGGAATAGGGAAGAGATGGTGGAAGTTCTCTAATCAGTACCTGCCATTGATTTGCAGCGGATGGGTTAAATAACACAGCGGAGGTGGTGGTGGGGGTTGGGGGCAAGCTGGAGTGATAAACTGGCCTGGCAAATAATGGGGTGGGGTGGCAGAGAAGTATAATCAGTGAGATTAGAGTAGGGGGAAAGACTGAAGAACTCCAGAGGTTGTGGCCATCCTGCCGTGGCAACTACTGTATATCACCTATGTGAGCTGATTGGAGTGGCTGCACTGTCCATCTGGCCATTTTCTCACTGGCCTTCAACTGTCTCACCAACCCACCGAATGAGCTACCAGCAGTGCCCACTAAATAGGACTCCTCAGCGTGGCCCTGAATAGCTCCCACATGTGAGAGACCTTATGCCATGCTAGTATTTTCTGCTGACAGCCAATAAGCCACTGCTGGCTTCCCTTGTGCGCTCAGGTGTGACTAGTAATCAGAAAGACAGTGCTCATTCTGACGCGTTATCTCATGGACACTTGGATTTATAGCAGGAGAGAGAGCTGGAGGGAGAGGGAGGGAGGGAGAAGGAACAGCGGTAACCATTTTACCATGCAACCGATAAAGTTATCTATCGTGGCTCTGCCTGACTTTACTGTAGTTCTCAGCTTATTATTTTATGGAGAGAATGTTGGGTTTGGTTACACCAGTCTAAAAGTTATTATATCCCTTCTGCCTTCTCTCTAATCAGTAATGCTAATGCTAATGCTAATGCTAATCTCATTAAGTGGATTGGACGCAACCAAGCTTGCATCCTTCCATTTGGTTCCATTATTCTTATTCATCAAACTTCTATTGACTAAAAACTAGGCATTATCAAAGACCAATCACCACTTTTTATCTGCTCAACAAGAGTCCATTTGTTGGGGTCAAAGGGGGATGTCTGTCTTGGGCGGATGACCCCCATACTAGCACTGACAAGGAGGAGTACTAGAAAAATCACTATTCATAGCAGGGGAGTGCTTTGATTCACACACAAAGGCCACAGGATCCCTGCTAGTGTGAAAGAGGTGGAAATTAGTTGCTCTAAAACATATGAGAGGGATCAAAACTGAATGGTTGAGCTAATTAAATGATCCACCTGGCCAAGCGTCCAATTAGAGAGAAAGGCTGTAGTGAGAATGTTTTTGTTGTTGTTGTTGTGTTTATTAAATTGGATTGGTTTCACTGACAAACTGTGAAAGGTGTCAGGATATACCATGGCCTTGTCATTTAATGGTTCTGAGTGAACTGAATGATATGTCATAAAAATTGTGATCAACATTTTTATCATGCTGTGCAGTTTGCAGGGTAGTTCAGTTTAGTTGTAAATTCCTATAACCAAATATTAAAGAAAAAAAGAAAGGAGTTCTGGATCAGGCACAGTAAGACGTTTAATTATTTTCTTTCATGCTTTCTTTCTTTCTTTCTTTCTTTCTTTCTTTCTTTCTTTTCATTTCTTTTCAATTCAATTTTACTTTCTATTGATTCAATTCACTTGCGATCATTAGGTCAGTGACTCACTGAGAGTCTTCTCAGCACCATCAGGTGAATTTCAAAGGCGATTAATTAAACGAGAGAGAAAGCCTTGCCTACTGTCCGGTTACGTTTGCTGAGGTCGGAGGGAGGCCTTCTCACTGTTGTATTTGTACTCATGAAGGCTGATGGCCCCGTTGCTAGGCAAGGCGGAGAGCTGGAAATTGTATGTGGCGAGTCCTCCTGTCATTGTTCTGCCTGGCGAGACATCTCTGTCCATTGGGAGAGGTGATTGACAAGGGCTTGCCTGTCTGATGTCAGCGCCGCCCCCACTGGGACTTTGAATCTGCTGGGTGGTGGAAGTGTCTGGGGAGGGGAGTTGGCCTTGTGTCCAACTCATAAGTCACAACACAGGGTCTGGACAGGAATCTGAATGCTCTGCATGGTCCTCCCTGTCTGGGACTGCCACCGCCACAGCTCAGCAGCATTGTAACAGAGCTGGGAAGCAGACATGACCATGTTGAATGTGATATTCATGTATATCCCCATGGGACTCGTTGGGATGGGCTGCTAGTCAGGGTGCAGGGGAAGACTATAGTGTAGTGTCTTGGAGCAATTAGAGGACTATTATCTCTCTCTTAGGATACCACAGAGGGCCGTGAAGTAGAATCATTTGGATTTGCAGACTGGAATTACGCCTAGAATAAATATGGAGATATCCAGAGAAAAATCTCCTTAGTCTAGGCCCAGTCTCTATCTGCAAAACAGGCTCATGGTCTTTCAATTCAGGGAGGACTGCAAGGGCTCATATTTGGAATAAACTGTTTGACTAACACCCTTTAGACCACTTCTTAAAGCCCACCTTAATGGGCACTTTATTTTGGAATGCCTTGCCTGTGGAGATAAGGCAAGCTGGCAGAACCAATCAAATCTTGAAAATCAAACTTAAAAATAACCTTTATAGTTTTATATCTTTATAGCATTTATGTGAAGTTGCCTTTTAAAAGTGCAGTTTTTGTCAATTCACTTTTTGGACTTGTTTTAAAGGTGATATATAAATACAGTAACAGTTGCATTATTATATTCTTATTGACACTACACTGAAACACAAAGGGTTATGTTTACATGTAGGCTACCGTAGAGAGCCCTGTGGCTGAGGTAATGCCAGTGAGAATGCACTGGCAGCAAGGCAGTCACCTCCCAGCAGAAGGAGTGCTAGTGGCTGCAGAGCAGAGGGAGTTTGGTACAGGGAGGGGGGAGAGGGAGGGTTCTCTAGGGAAGGGTGGATGTTTGGGTGAAAAGCAACAGCATGTGCTTTGTTGGAGGCCCTGACTCACCACCCTGGAGAACTCCCCGTTCCCACGGTTCCCTCGACAAACAAACGTGTCCCCTCCACCCACCGGTACCCTCACCCCTTCTTTAAACCCCCCCAAACACAGACAAACACACACACACACACACACACACACACACACACACACACACACACACCATCACAACCTCACACCCTCACACACTCACCCACACTCAGCACTGATGCCATTAATTACCATCAAAATGAGCGTGACTGCAAGCAAGTGTGCGTGCGTCTGCCAGCGTGTGTGTGTGTATGTGTGTGTGTGTGTGTGTGTGTGTGTGTGTATGTGTACAAGCAAGGGGCAGAGGGAACAAGGGAGAAAGGGACCATTGTCTGCCGTGAAATAAAGAAATCTCCACTGAACCATTGTAAATGGGGAAGGCAGAAAAATGGACCAAATACAGAGTTTGGTGAGTGAGAGCCTGGCTGTCACATCTTGTCAAAGCCTTACAAAACCTGATGTGCACACATTGCTCTGCTCAGCCACAGAGAGACACTGTGCCCCTGGGATTGTGTGCTCCCATGATGCAATTCCCTCCAAACCTATGATAGTATAGGGATCCTATATATGAGTGTATGTGTGTGTGCGAGCGTGTGTGAGTGTGTGTGTGTGTTTATAGTTGTTTTCAAGAACACTGTATTTTATGGTAAGGAGTTGGTTATTAGTGCATGCGCTATGACTGTTAGAGGATGGCTTCACAAGCTTAAGAAACAAGCGTGTGCTGGTTTAGTGAGGCTAGAAACGCAGCTATGAATGCCTGAGATTCTGTCACATCAAAGTCCACACAGATTATTGCAAACATCAGGTGTGCAGTTAATGAGGAACTTGATCATAACACAAACCTATCTCAGGGTTTAATGTCTCTGTGGAAAGCACTAAACAAGTGCAGCAGGCACTTATCATGGGCCAAAGCCTTGATGGTGGCTTGTTTCAGGACCAGATCCATGTGTTCAGCAGAATGTTCATCAGCGTACCACAACTTCATGCTCATCAGCGTTGCTGGTGAAACAATGTCCTGCATTGAGGCATGGGTCACGCAGAGGAGCGTAATTGGTTCTGATGAGCTCCATAGGGGAATCCTCACAAATGTCTTTCTGTTAGGGTCTTTGTGGTAGCCTGGCAAATCATATCTGAGTTATTGGATTGAATAACTGGTTGGGGTGTTTTGCCGTAGTGTGTGTCCGTGTGCGTGTGCGTGTGCGTG
Organism: Aphredoderus sayanus; assembly: GCA_027564795.1. Taxonomy (NCBI): domain Eukaryota; kingdom Metazoa; phylum Chordata; class Actinopteri; order Percopsiformes; family Aphredoderidae; genus Aphredoderus; species Aphredoderus sayanus. The sequence continues at coordinate 10,302 of JAODUG010060386.1, forward strand.
TGCGTGTGCGTGTGTGTGTGGTAGTAGTGCATGTGCTAAACATAGACTTGCATACAAAGATCATGACTATTAAATGAAAATGTAAATCTCTCTATGTAAAAACATCAATGTGTTTATTTCTGAAAATGTTTAGCTGTGTCTGGATTGATGGATTAGTGGATGGATGAATGAGCCTAGGGAAGACTGGATGTGCTGTATTTCCAGTAGATGGTGCCACTGCAGCGATCACACAGAATCAGCTAACTGACAGACTAGCTGGAGATTGATGTAATTTCATGTAAAATAATCAACAATGTTTGCTGTACCAAAATTGCCAGGAAATAATGGTGGGTTAGTAATGATAATAATAATAATGTTAATAATGTATTCTGTCAACATTATTTTTTACAATAAATTGATACATTGAATTTATATGTAAATAATATATTTATACAGATTACAATATAGTTGTAGCATATTGTGTGATAAGCTTTTAGTTCTCACCCTTAACCTAATATTTTCTCAATATTTGTCTGCAAACAACAGATTAAGCCACTAGGGGACGCCCCGCTGCCTGGTTACATTAATCTTTTCTCTCTGTCACACTTGACATACAATAATATCACTGTCACTTGCTCCTCTGACAACGTTGGCACCCTCTGTACACTCATTCATGATTCTGAATGGACCCCACTGTTAAATAACCACACACAGTCGCTGACTACATATTGAGCTCGCTGATGTGCTTGATGTTGCGCTGTGCGCTCTCTCTTCAACCTTAGTGCTAATACTGGGAATGTAAAAGTTATATTGTAAAGAAGTACTTTGTTCATGTATGCTAACTTTTAGGAATGTATAAAACTAATGAACGAAACAAGAGTCTCACTTCTGGTTTGCAATACATAACAATTATGAAATATACTGATACTGTAAATGTTAAATGCTGATTAAAATGTCACTATTATTGTTTTAATTTTTAGATGGCATTTTGAAATCTGAAGCGAGTTGTGAGCGCTTATGCAAAATAAATAGATGCACAGAGGACACACATTTATACTTTATGCAACACTACACATACACACTTGTCTGGGATAATATGAACAAATATGTTGACATAATCTCAAAAGAACTTCTCATTATGAACCATTTGTTTAAGAGATGTGAAGCCTGTTGCCTGCCAAGACATCTTGACATATGCTATTGTTATGCTACTATTTATAGGTCCTACAAACTATATATGGTGTTATTTTTGGTATAGAAGAATGTAGAAAGCCATCACCACATCTATATTTGTAAAGCTAAACTCCACCCTTGCACTTGAATAATACAAAGGCACGGTGTATTATTGTCATATAGAAGCGCAAGAATCCATGGACTGTGGTCCTGTGTAGTTTAGTTTTGTGGGGGATGACTCTTTATTTATTGTTCAACAAACAGGTAACACAAGGTGATTTACAACACAGATCTATCTATCAATTTGTTATTTTTATTTCTGTTGAACTGCTTTGAAAAGTCTAAAAAATAATAAGGGAAACTGTAGTAAGCATATGGGAGCACAGCTTGTTGAGATGATGAACATGAATTTGCAGTTCAATGAGGAGTTTCAACAATTAGGCAAACAGACCTAAATGCTTAAGTGTAGAGGGACTCACCCAATACAGCCAGAGTTTTAAGATAAATTAAATGACCATGATTGGGACTTTAGGAATGGTTAAAGCCTATTTAAGAGGCTGAGGATCCTGAAAGTGGTGCCATTCATGTCTGGGGAGATGGGTCAACAGGTCAGGGAAGTTCACAGGACCTGAAACTATTCTTATGCTAACACAAGAATACAGGCCCCAATGCTCACTGGCTTGGAAAATATAAATGACTGGATAATCTGCCGCCCTATAGGCACAAATCTGGTGTATAGCTAATTGCACTGTGCTCATTCATTCAGGAAAATGGGCTATAATTACATATGTGAAATGATATAGGTGCCTTCTCCGTTCCTTCTTAAAGACCAAACAGTACATGATTGTGTTATGATATCTGTTCATAGGGCTGCAAATTAAATGATCTACTGTTGAATGCACGTAATGTGCAAGATTATTTTTTAATACATCTTCTTATGTGGTGCCAAAAGGGATTACATTGGTTAGGACAATTTTACTCCTATTGATTATGTAAAGATATGCATGTGGATTCTGCAACACATTTTAAGGGCATACTGAACCCCATTTTAGACATGTAATGCATTACAAATGCTTTGAAGAACCAAAGCAAAGTTTTATTGTGTTCTCAGACCACAGCAATGTGAAGTTATCATGAGTATTTAATTTAGGGCACACATCAATTGGAGCTTTGTGCCCCAAGATTAATTTCTCACCAATAGTAAGTATGAGGACACTTGGTGACGCTAAGTACAATAGATCACATCTATCTCCCTTTGACAAGCATAAAATCTCAGCAGAATAAATGAATGAATACAAATGATCATCAATTGCCATATGACAGAACACCTGCAGCTAACAGCTCATGAGTGTCTTTGGTCCAAATGTCTTGTCTGTGTGGCCTGAGGCAGCACACACACACACACACACACACACACACACACAGACACGCACACATGCGTATGCACACACACACACGCACACACAAAGTGACAGTGGCGATGATAAAATGTTCAATGTATTATCGTACTTTATTGAAAATGAAAAGTTTCAGAGGAGTACAGGAACACCTACCATTATACATTAATGTTAAAGTTGTTTTAATAAACATAATATACAATAAATGAACCCAATATTTACATGTCAAAATATATCCACACTACAGGCTATATATTTTGCAAATGCACCAATAATATTGTTTGTGGTTGTATTGCTAGCTAAATCATAATTAGCGACACTTCAGTTTCATTCCATATCTGAATTGATGTTACTATGATGCATTTTAGCCCATTTATCCAGTTTATCCATTTTACCGATATCATAATAATAAATAATCAGAAATCTGGACTCATATCTGGACTCAAATCTGGACTCTGACCATAACATTATAGGCTAGAACATTCTGCAAAATTGTGAAGTGATAAGATCTTCCTATTGGCCATTTGGGAATAGAGGGGCAATCCACTTAAACCCTGGTTCTGACCTTGACCTGTGACCCCATAAGCCCCTAAGGGAGATACTTAATGTAGCAGTAACATGGAAGTTGATAAACTGACTGTTACAAGGCATTGTAAATAAAACAATAATCCAGTTTCATTCATTCTTGACATTCAAAGGTTTATGTCTAAGTTTGTCTGCCGGAGAAGATGCTTAGCATACAGTATACTATCAAATAAACAAATGAATTCACTTGCAGTGGAGTATGTACTGTAGATAGAAATAATAAAACTGTATGCACGTGTAGAAAACATTTAATGGAAAATGACAAGTTTTGGCAGGGATGTATTTTCATCCTTTAGTCTCAGATTGCTGCTTGAGCAAATGTCACTGACCCTTGAAAGATCAATTGGACTTTAAACTGCAACACAAGGTTGACTCTGTCTGACCTGACTAATTGTAGGCATAGGACTATATTGTAGCCACCAACACTATTCCTTACTGGTACTGTAATAATACAGGTGTTTTGTAATAATACAAGTATTTTATTCTTTGTAAAATGTCATTGCAAATTCATAGCCTACTGAAATGTTGTTCAGCTATGACAAAGACAACCATAAAATAAGGTAATTGTTCAGCAATTTTCTAATTGTTTATAGCATTCAGTACCTATTCAGGATCCACTAACTGCCCATTCTGTGTGTGCACTAAAATAAATTCTGGTCTTTCTACAGTACTAGACAGTAATAGAAACACAAACAAGTAATAGTGCAGTAGTGCAGGCTGCACCACATTAACACTATCCTTGGCTTGGATGGCGTGTCCAACGTGGGGTGCAGAGATTATGAGGAAGGGCCCAACGGCATTGAAGGAAGATGTATTGTTGTTTTGAATGAGTTCAGATATCAACAATCTTTCTCCAGCAGTCTTGACTCCACATTAAATATTAATTACGGAATAAAACAAAATAATCAAGTTTATGCACAATCTTTTATTGAATATATAACGTAATTACGTTAAAAAAAGTAATTATTTAAGTAATTTCAGTTAAATTAATACAACTTTCTTTAAAAACATATTCTTAACCCTCGTAATGTCCTCTGGGTCAAAATGACCCAAATCACTAGCTCTTTGTGGCAGATAGTAGGCGCTAAACC
>JAODUG010060416.1:0-14522 GCA_027564795.1 Aphredoderus sayanus
TTTGGTTAACGCTGCTATTCCAAATAGTTCTAATTTTCTTACATTTGTGCTTGAAAGCTACTATGAAACTATAGTGTAGTAATAAGTCAACTATAAACATTAGGAATTCACTTAAAACTAAATCTAGTATTTTAGTTGTATACAATATGCAGTTGTCACCACAGAATAGCTAAATGAAATTCAATTAATTCACACAATATCAATAGCTGCTGTCAAAATCAAAAGGCCCAAATTCAAATCTGAAAAGATTCCAACCACAGTATAACTGCCCTTAACGTACCTATATGCCCTCCTCTAGACAACAACAAATACACGTTTTCTATGACATTGCTTATTTACCAATCCCAGTTTACTTCCAGGTAGCTATCAATTAGGTAGGACAAAACATTCTGACAAACACTTACTTTTTCACCGTTCTCACAACTGTCAATATTTGCTGAGTGATTACTTAATCGAGACTTTTATTATTTGCTCAAACGTTCATTTACTGTATCGTACACATATTATCTATATTCTTAGCACAACATGGATTTAATTGGCGATGTCGTTCAGTGCATAATCATTGTATTATATACTATATATATAATAAGATTATCACTAATTGCTGCATCCTGGTTTTGATGTTATCTGTAAGACTACTGTACTGTATAGTAAATAACGCAAAAATAAAATAAGCTCAATGTTGTCAAATTAGCATGGCGTACGTTAACTAGCCAACTAGCTTGCATATAAAATTAGACCGAGTTATTTGCCGTTTACAAATAGCTAATACTGTAATAAATTATATGCATTTATAATACAGTGACGGGATGTTTGAGGGCGAAAACTAGCTAGCTGCCGTGAAAGGTGTACAACACCTGCACTTTCACTACGTGAGAATAGCACGGAAGCTAATGCTACTACAGTAACACATTAACTCAGCGATAACGAGTGTTTGATTTCATTCTCCCGTTAAACGAGTTAAGCGGCGTAATATGTTCTCTGTGCTAATTTAACAGCAGACACCGCCCATTCAGAGCATAAACATTATAAAATCACGCAACCTTGCTTTATCTAGAAACAGCAGGATACTGTATAATGTGAACCTAGCTAGCGCTGACTTGTCTTGAATATCTTAAGATAACATACCCGACAAAACTCTTGGCAATAGTTAGAAGATGTCTGGACTTCTGAATCGCAACTGTTATTAATAACTACTTCTTGCAATTCTTGCAAACGTTGTCTCAGTGCCGAAATCGTTGCACTGACAGCAGTCCTACAACTACGGTCTTGTTCGGCCTCCTCGTCCGCCATCTTCATACCCAACTCCTGCGCGTAGCACTGCCGTGTACGTACAGTGCTACTCACTACCCATGTTTACGCAGTCATGTAGAAACCTAACAGTACCTGGATTGGCAGGCTGGTCCAGTGACATATTTCATATTATATATAGTTCTACGCATATTTCACCGACACCAACTTTATGTTATTTTTATTGTTTAATTTGTTTAGGCTCCTGCACTCTTTAAAAGCATGCAGTGCACAAATCATTATAAACAGAAAATATTAAACAATTATCAAATACAAAACAACAATATAACATAATATAGCTTATATTACATAGCCTACACATCATTAACTATATTTAATGTATTAGTAGGTTAGTAGTATTAACAGTAGTTTTATGTGCTTTCATTTCATTTCATAAACATACATACATTAGGCACATCAGCTCTATTAATTGTGTTGTAAAGTAAACACATGCAAACCTATATGGTAGAAACTATGGGTAAAACAGGAATAGTAAATGGTTATTATAAGTAAATTATAGTACTGGTAAGGCAAAAGTAACCTTTTATTTTGAAAAGCAAAACATTTCACTTCTTATTGCAGATAAACACAAATAATGCATATAAACAAATTGTCTTATATTGTACATTCCTAATGTTTATCAGTGAAGGAACTTCAGTTAAGCCTATGTATGCCCATTTCGTTTGAGTAATTTCCTAAAAGCCAGCTGGAAATCATCATTAAAACTGGTGTACAACAGGGGGTTGATGAGAGAATTGGTATAGCCCAGCCAAGTAAGGAAATCAGAGATAATAGGTGAAGGCTGAAAAACCCTTAGACCCACTAACAACTCCTTTAGAAAGAAAGGAAGCCAGCAAATGATAAAAGCCCCAAGAATAAGACCAAGGATTCGCGCTGCCTTTCTCTCGCGTGAGTTACATGTTTGGTTCTTCTCCTCTGACTCATTAATTTCTGTTTCAAATGATGGAATGCGGATGGTAACATTGAGGGTGTCGATAGCCAAAGTGGGGTTTGTGATTGACAAGTCCGATACACAAAATGTTTGGGTCACACGGTAGCGGTCTACAGAGTTCTGACTACCCATATTCCTGCTACCAAGCTGGCGAGAAGAATCACGTTTCTGGTAAAGTGTCTTTGCCGCATGGTAAATCCTGTAGTATAAGATGAGGATGATAGTCATAGGGATGTAGAAAGCCCCAAATGTAGAATATATAGTGTAGCCCAGATGGTCATGCTCTATGATGCATTGTGGGAGGCTACTTTTGCCTAGCCGTTGTCTCCAGAATAAGGGAGGCATAGATATAAAAACAGAGATTACCCATACAACTCCAACCATGGTGGCAGCACGGCAGGCTGACCTCTTGCGGGAGTACTCAACCGCTTTGGTGATAGCCCAGTACCGGTCCACTGCAATGACACACAAGTGGAGAATAGAACATGTGCAACAAGTCATATCCACACTCAGCCATGCCTCGCAAACCACATGACCAAGGGACCATGTCTCCATAGCGATGTAAACGATGCTGAGTGGCATCACCAAGATGGCAACCAGGAAGTCAGTGACAGCCAGAGAGCAGATGAGGTAGTTAGCGGGCAACTGAAGTTTCTTGTTGGTGCAGATGGCGGTGATGACCCCTCCGTTGATTACTGCGGTGAGAAGCGAGAGGAGCCCAAGCACGACCACCACGACCGCCATCATTTCACTGAACCTAAGCTTGACATGGGTGTTTGGTGGCCCAGTGCAGTTTGTGATGTTGAAACCTGTGGTGCTATGCTTGAAGTGTTGGTCAAACTCCATCTCTGGCCTGGGCCCTGACAGCCTCTTTGTGCTCTATTGTGGGTTGAGGTTGCTCTGTAATAGACATATAAAGCAATGTTAGTGATGGTCTTCAACTAAAATATTAAAGTCCCCATGGAACGGGTTGTTGAGAAATTTCCTCTAGAAACCAGAAGTTAGGATTTGACTTGTTTCCACATTAGCCAATAGCTTTAAATAATATTTTCCACACACACAACCCACTCTCAGGCCTAGTGATATAAACATAATGTACTGTATATGGATGTAAAAATGTGTATACACCCTCTGAGTGCAGTATGAATCAGTATTTCCCCAAAGAGATTACCCACTCCTACCCCATAGTTACATTAACTAAAAAATATGTGTCTGCTTTCATGGTAAATTTATTGTGATATATTAAATCATTACTCCTTTGACTATACAGTATTTTAGGTAGCTTTGGTAATTTGGTGGCTTTATTTAACAAATCTACATATATTCAACTTCCATTAGGTTACATCTTATTGTTTTGTGTAGTGTTATTCAATTCTTTTTTGATTCAAGTACAGTTTTCCTTGTTATATTTATTAAGCAAGTTTGAGTGAGTGTGAGTGAGTCTGAACTACAGGGTTTATCATGAATCTTAACCTTTGTGTTATGTTGCCAGAGTATATGGATTGGTCCAGCAACCAAATGACATTAGGGAAACAACAGTTGTCATTCTTATAAACCTATCTTGTCCCAAAATAAAATGAACAAGCATCACGCTACCTTGCACCATTCAAAAGGGCATTTATTGCATTCAAGGTAACATGAGTGACAGGTTTACAGCACCTAAGTGGGGGCTGTCAAAGCAGAAGTGGCAGCTGTCAACATGAACATGGCTGACTGCTGCTTCCACTGCTTGGGCACTCAACAGATCTCAGCTGAATCAATATTAGCAGGCAGGTGGACCAGACCCGTGTAGACTATGTGAATATGATAGGTCATGAATGGGAAAACACACCTGACAAAAGGTCAAATTAGGTAAAACCATTAAATGTACATTAACATGTCCATATACAACAGCATGTTATTTTCCCCCAACTCCTTGTTTTGAATATTATAGATTTAGAGCTGATAGTTCAGCACAGTAGACAAACCATGCAAGAGCTATGTTCAACGGATGGTACATGATTTGATACATAAAGAAACATACATTCATTTAAAGTCTTCATCTCAAGTCTTCAGTATTTTCTCATTAACTTATGTCAAACTACTACGTTTACATTTACATTTACGGCATTTGGCGTAATCCAAAGCGACTTACATGTAGTACATTTGTCAATAGTTTGACAGGTCATACACCAGCAATTGTAAGCAGACAATATTCTAAACAGAACAGTTGCAGCATAATGTCATTATGTCTACTACAACCAATCAACCATATTAAAACACAAAAGGTAAAGGCCTATCAAGTGCTTAGTAGATTTTTTTAAATGTACTACTCACAGGCTCAGTTCCATTATCTCCTTATGGGAATAAAAGGCACCTAATTTCAGCCATCCAATACTCAAGAGGTTTGAATATTATTGTATTGTGTTAGAATTTAGTGATGATGGTCAACTGGACCTACACAAAATTGGGGATGTTCACTTTACAGCTGTACAGCTTTGTCACACTAGTAAAATCCATTAAGCTGTATAATGTTTGATGTATAAACACAGCTATATGTAATGTAAATTATGCATTTTTGTACATTAGTAAAAGTCCTATCTACTTAAGACACCTGAGGGAAGTAGACACATTGATAATGAATGAATGATAATAAATGATAATGAGATATTATATCATTATGGCCATTTTGCACAATATGTCAACATAATACATTATAATATCATAATGTGTAAAAGACTTGAACACTTCATACTAAATAATTTTTATTTAACACTTTATTTCCTAAAAATGTCTTACACTGATATTTTAAGATTATAGCCCTTTGTGTTTCTCATCAATGATGATTAATGTTACATCATTTGTAAACTTATTGACTCCTATCCACAAGCTATCAGTCTTTATGAAAGCCTATTTCTTTGTGAAAACTATAATTCTACACGACACTCAATGTTTCTAAAACCACTCAGCCTAAGGGAAGAAATATATACTAGAAAGCCAGACGTCTGACCTCCTTAAATCATTCTTGGCGGAAATAAAACGTTTGACACTGCAAAATGAGCAGATTTCATGCTACACTAAATTTGTATCTTAAGCATGGACCACACAACGTATTGCTTCACGCTAAAAAGTGACACATGGTTCTAGTGTGTGTTATATGAAATGCTTTTGCAGATACAGTACTTACTTCAGACTATATATTTAAATAGCTTGAAACTGAGTGAGCTTACGTCTGAGCAAGTTTGCAAATGCAATTAAATCAATGCTTTTCTTAGATTCTAATTGTTTTATGTCAATGAGACTATAGCTGCTAAAATAATGGTAAAAAGGCAAGTTTTGAAATTGATACCCACATGTATCTGCAAATATATGTTGTATCCCATGTTATACATAGAGAATATTATACTCCAAACTCTGAAGAGATAAGACACTGACTTTTATGGAAATGGGAAAGTCAGTGACAATATAACAGATTTGCTTGACTTTGCAGAGTGACCAGTCACACTCACACCTGAAGAGCCATCCAGCAATGCCATTACTCAGCTGTCATTTTAGCTAATGAACGACCTTTCCTGAGGGAAGATTGCAGTCGTGATAATTTGCTATTGCAAAATTGCCAAGATTCTGGCACTTATGCAATTTAAGCTTCCAGGTGCCATTTGGCCTTTAGTGTACTGTATATGTGACTGTAATCAGTAAGAATTGATCTGTATTAATTTATTAATTTATTAGTTTATTGCATATATTGATTTGGATCCCCATGCAGCTATCTTCCAAGGTAGCAACTTCCTGGGGTTCCCAACATATATGCCCCATCTATACTAAATATCATCTGATCAAACATTCAGATCCCCATCTCATTCAGTAGTCAGAACCCTCCCATATCCCCTCAAACTCATGCAGTACCCACCCAGCTTCAAAAGACAACCCAGACAAATAAAAATAATTATAATGGTAGCAATGCTAACTACACCAATAATAAATAGATTTAGTGTCAGTCTCACTATCACGAATAGACATATAAAATCACAAGAGGAAAGGAAAGCATTCCATTGTACAACAATAAGCCAACAATAACAGGATCTGCTGGAAAGTCTACATTATGACAATTTCAAGATTCAGTGAAACATCGGGAAGTAATTTACAGGTCATCGTCATACAGACAAGCAGGAGTTTTATTTTTGTATCTTTGTTAAGGGTGTGGAACATGTACATTTACATTATTGAAAGAAGAAATACAGTGAGCCCAAAAATAGTTTCCCCATGCGGAATCATATCCATATCAATATTTTCTATCATTATTACAACATATCGCATTGAATAAGTTAGCCTATCCAATACAATTTGTATTGATTGGAATAACATCATACTATATTGAATCATTACAATACAATGACACTCCCACTGCTTACCATATTTGTCTAGAAATGGAAAGGTGAATACAAAATATACAGTACGTATAAAATGAGGAGATGAAAACAGACAGGGGATCACTGAATCAGGAATATGACAAAATAGATGAGCCACTAACAGATGATGATTGAAGAACAATCCGGTGAAGTAGGCTATGTATTTACACTCACTGGGTGGGCATGGGTAGGTGCTACAGAGACTTCCGACACTGCTCTGAGGGCACTGGTGCATAGGGAAGTGAAATGTCTCCTTAATGAAAATGGATAGGCAGAATACCACAGGGACCTGCAAACACGTGTGGCTTTACTTGAAAAAAAGAGATTACCACTATTTGGAAAAAGTGCTGCTCAGTTGTTGTTGAGATTGTTTACATGACATTTTTACTTTATTATTTCAGTAACAATATCATCCATTTGGACTTGGACTAGCAGTGTGAAATTGTGAAACACAACCCCTATAAAATCACTAGTAGAGAGACAAACACTGCCCTTTACCTAAAGGTGTCATAGTAGGGTAGAAACAAGTAGTAGTTCAGGACTTTATTTATTGCTCCATGTTACAGTCTAGTCTGTCTTGTTTCAGTCATGTTGGTATTGTTCTAGTCCATGGGTTTCCCTGTGTTCTATGTTCCCCCCCGGTCCATGTTTCTGTTGATTGTCTGTCCCATGACCCACTTTATTGTCTTATTAGTTTCACCTGCCCTTCGTTGTTTCTGTCCAATGGTCTATCTTTCCTGTCTTGTCTACCTGATTTTTTTATTTTTTTTTTTTTACTTTTTTAATAAAGACAAGACAAGACCAAGACAAAACATAACATCAACAACTTAAACCTACCTGATATTTAAGCCCTTGTGTTTATCCTGTCCTTGTTGATGATTGTCTGTGTAAGTGTTCTACCTAAGTGTTGTCCAATTAGGTCCTCCCTCATTCCTAAAGCGTTATAACTCAGTTCTATTTTGTTACACCAGACAAATCGAATACATTGACAATGCTGGTGCACTGGCTAAGTAAATAGTTTGACATGCATCAGTGTTTTCCTTATTATGACACCTCTAAGGGAAATCCCACTCACAATAAGTACCCCCTGCAGCCAGCCAGAGAAAATCAGAACCATGGAGAGAGTCTTAGAGTCATTGCTGGCCTAGCACCTTGGTGAGTTCCAGAGCCCTGATGGAGCTAGAAAGAAAGAGCTGGAGCTAGAAAATATCTGATGCTGGCATGTGATTTTGACTGAATACACTGATGGCAGGTTGCTGCCAACCACATTTCTCCATTTTGGACACTCTGTTTTCAAGACCGATTCCGTCTTTTAAAATGTAAAAATGCAATGCACACAAACACACACACCTAACAATAACAACAAATGTATTCCCCCTCATCCAATAAACGTGTACATTCTATAGTGTTTCAAAAGGTTTTAACAGTAATGAGGACTGAGCATTTAACCACAACCGTACAGGCAATACTTCAGACTAGATTATGTTTCTGCTTGTCGATACCATAATAAGATTTACAAGACAGTGTTCCTGTTGTTTCTGGTAGACTGTTGATTTAACACATATTGTCACATGGTTCAATACCAGTGTTTTCGGGTTACAATTAGAACTGAAAGGGGTCAAAAAGGGTTCAATATGTGATACTTTTGTGTAAAATACAATTACTGACTTGCAGCAGGCTTTCTGGAATTTACGTCACTATACATTACATAATTTAAAATTACAGTAATGTATAAATAAGAAAATTATATTTGTGGATGGTTGATGGTTTAGCAATCATGGCAAAGGTATACAAACCTAATCCTTTCCTGTAGCAGTCAAGACCAACACAGTTATCTGTAATTACATTGCCTTGTAAATGGCCTGGTAATGGAAATGTTCTCCATTGTCTGATAGGTTTGCTTGTATCCTTGTATCCATTCAACACAAATGATTTGTGTAACATTTTATAGAAACAACAATGTACAATACAACACACAGACATAAGTGTAACAGAACACATACTACATGGATGTAAAGAATTATACTATACAATATACACTGCATACAGTTGGGTGCATACACTTGAGTAGACCAACAAGGTGACCACCCGCGCGCTTCTAGCCCCCCACCACCACACACACAGACACACGCGCGGGCGCGCGCACAAGCACACACAATTTGTTTTTGTAAGCGATTGAAGTGCATGACTCAACACTTTAAAAGAACAATTTAAAAATCAGTGCTTTCAAAAATAGCAGTTAGTGGTCTACCATACACCTTTGAGTGATGTTGTTTTGATTTCACTTAAAATGAGAAGGTCCACTTCAGGTAGCCATACTTGGAAATATCATATATGTCTTAATGTGTATGTTATTACATCTTCAAAAAATAAAACGGTCTACTCATTATAGCATGCAAGATTTTGTTAAATATTTCGACTGATGTATGACTGGTGCAAATTTGTAAAGATAACCTATTAAATTAATAGATTTTGCTTCATTAGTAGGCTAGGTCTACTCATGAAAATAAAGACATTTGTTTAAACATGCTGGATTCGTCTGAGAAGCAGCGGTCGTGGCTCATCGTTGCATCCAATCAATTAACCAAGCAATTGCACCCCTCATTATGAATAAACTAGATTATTTTGACATTTATGAATAGGTAAAAAACGTTAGGCAGTTGAAAGTAGTTGCCTACCTGTGCCTTGGAAAGTAAACAGCACGCAATCGTTTGAACATTGCAGGAACAGCTGAATTGTCAAGTTTTGTCTAACGCGCTTCACTCCACACAACCTTTTATCCCTAAGACGAAAAACAAAATGAAGTCTCTTTTTGGGTTATTAACTGCAAGCGGTCATCAGATATTTTGTCAAAAAGACAAAAAACGTCCTAACGCCTAAATTCCACATAACAAGGTGCCGGTGATGTTTTTAGTACTGTATAGGCTTTCTGCAGCTGTACCTTCAGCGCTTTGCATTTTCTCCAAGATTGTCGTCGACTCGCAGTGCCTGTGCGCACCAGTAGGAGGCATCACTCATTTTACTAAAACATTCAGCATGTCAGTAAAAATACTTTTATATAAGTAAACTAAAGCTGGTTTTGACAAAATTCCCATTTGTATATAAATCTGCATTTTATGTGGTGAAAATGGCTCAAGGTGCCATCTCAGTTTGACATAATTAAGGCCGTTGCTGACTTTAAAGTGTACGGTTGGAATACTGGTAAGTCATGAAATACACAAGTTAATGTTAATGTTAAAGGGGGTTCTGACAAACATGGACTTGCGCAACAAAGTTGTGTTTATTTATTTATTTACGAGGCAAGTCAGTAACATAGCCAAGTTTATATAAAATGCCATAACTTCCCACCCCTCAGGCACATGTATTCAGTCACATAAAATAATTCTAATGTAATAATAAAATGCAATTATTAACTACAATATGGACCATTGTCACAGAGATGCCAAAACAACAAGAACTACACTGTATATCTCAGTGTACAGTAACGTTTATTTTGCTATATCAGTGCACCAGTAATAAACCAAACTAATCAAGTAACTAGTATATTGTAGTTGGTGTACTAATGAAATGTACTTACATTATGAGTCATGTGTTGAGCTACACCTGAATTTACCAAATCACCTCTGTGAAAAGGGTCCATTAGCCCCTGGCTGGCTCTCAGAGAGAATGTCCTTGATAAAAACCTCATTATGCAGTTTGATATTATCTTAATGAATAGTGCTTTACAAATGCAATACAATGTTATGAGCTTAGCTGCCTCTTACTCCTACTGGAATATGACATAGTTCAGGGCTGTGATGTGATCACTTTAAACGCATCAGTGAACAAGGTTATTAAAGCCATCTACAACAGACCCTACTGTGCTGTTATGCTTTTTCATATCTTAGGGGACAAGTAATAGTCCAAATGTTTTATCGTTTAGTTAATAATGACTGATAAGGACTACATTAAAGTAGCCTGGCTCCACCCAACTATTGCTCTCAGCTCAATTTTGTTCGGTGAGATGACAGTCTGGAAACCCTGTTTGCATGAACGTTTTCACAGTATACTGTACCTACCCTGCTGGAGGAACAATCAGGGTGGGTTAGTGCGATAACATTGAAGTCAAGTGTGTTTCAAAATGGTGGTGAGCAATGAGGCGATCAAACCAGTTGTAGCAATGTCGATTGGTTAAACGCTGTCCAATAGTTTCAAAATTAAGCAGAGGACTATGGCAATCACTTAACACTTTCTAATGGAGAATAGGTTCTGGTTACACCGCGCTAACATTAATGCTCCTAAGGACAAGATTGCTGAAATACTGTAAATTATGATTATCAGTTGAGTTTGAGTTTCCATAGTATGGAAGTGAAGGGTCACTTTTCAGATTGAATCACGGGGGTAATTACATTTGCTGTTGTTTTATAACAATTTCATGTGTCACTACATTGCAAAAGTATTGAGGGTGTATCTGAGAATGTTGTATTAGAAGATTACATAATTGTACATGATAATTAATTATACAGTACATATATAGATAAGAGTATGTTGGCACTGGCAGTTAGATATTTAAACACATTTACATTTAGAAAATGATGATATGATTTTTTTAATGTAATTGCAGCATACTGTAGGACTGCCTGCCTTCAAGCTGAGAGGTGATGTAAACAGCCTGTTATATCAAACACCTGCTACAGTTCCTGCCATACGCTGTCTTTGCAGACAGCATGCTTTGTTTATCTCATTCTCCACTGTTAAGTGACATTAGAAAAAAATACAGCTACTGTGAAACAATAAACTGTGGATGTGGCCTGACATGTAAATGAATGTAGTATATAGACATTCAGATGTACAACACATGTTCAAAACTATGGATCTAAAGTTAGTCAAGTAGTTAGGACTGAATAATACAGTCCTGCACCCAGTATTAGATATTATGTACTTTATATAGTGTCTTTCACCTTCAATCAATAGTTTCCTTCCAGATTGAACCTGACTGGTGTATTGTTGTGTGTGCATAAGAGGGCACAAGCCTCCAATGCTCTGCCAAGTTTGGGAATAATAACGTTACAGAGAGGTGATATCAATATTGGACAGAAACCTTGCAGGTTAAACAACCAGCAAATCTAACCTTTAAACATACACTCCTTGATTGTGTTAGATTGAAATTATTTGGACTGTTTCCCTTGTGTCCATTTTCAGGGCTGTTAAACCCTTTCCACACAATCAAACAACTAGTCAGAACATAACAAAAATAGTGTCGTCCTCCACTCATACACTGTATAAAAAATGTTTTTAAGTTAACATAAGGTACACCATTATTAGCTATATAGGGGTAACAGACAAGACAAACATAATATAAATGTACAGTATAACAGATAGGCCTACTATGGCCGAGAAGATTTCTCCTTGGCTATAGTAGGGCTTGGTGGTGACAGAGTGGACCAGGTAAGCACAATGGGCCTGTAGGCATGGTCGCAGGGATTGTTAATGGACAGTATAATTATTTATGTACTTTAATACATTATTAGTAGACTAAAATAAAATTAGATCATTTTTGCAGTTTCTGAAGAAACTGTCTGGGCTATAGCTTCCCCGCACGTCAGGCAAAAATAAGCCTTTACCTATTTTTAGATCACATGTTTGACTTAACATCTTTATACAGTTGTTAAATGTATAATAAGAGAACGTAATCCGTATGTTTGCATTGTATATTATACATACAATACAAATGTACAGATTACTTTCTGGTGAAGATAAATGCTGAAGTGTCAGTAGAGGTTTATGAGTTTGTGAGTTTATGTCTCGCTCTTAGTAAAATACACAGATTTACCATTTTGTACAAACCTTTAACACACGCACTACCGAGGCAGTCATTTTGACTGTTTTCAAATTTTGAAATGTAATAGCTATATTAAAATATAACCAATGTAACTATAGGACCCTGACTTTTCCTAAATATGTCTATATTTTATTTTAACATTGTTATTTTATTAAAATTATAAAACACAAGAGTTTTGACTATTTCTACCTAGAATGGCCATAACAGTCATATTGACACCTATACATTACAGTGCATTTTTTGCTACTTTTCCCCTTCTCTTGAAACTGCATCACCGTTACCCAGCAACAAATTAAAACCTAGTTTAACTTTAAGCTAGAACCAAATAGAAAATGTAGTTTTACCAATGCTTTTAAATGCATATTGGTGATGTTTGTATTTTGTCTGTGAGTGTCTTAAATGGCATTACAATAATACAATGTATAATTTTGTATTCCAATAAGGAAGAATAAATGTGTTTTTTATTGGAATTTGTTTCTCTAATTACAATAGCTGTTTGGTGGTTGTTGATTAACTAATACATTTTCCCATTCATTAGAATGAAAAGGTAATGTCTTGATGTTTATTGTTACATATCCTAACAGTCAAGGCCATTTATTCTTAGAATTAATATTACTTATTGAAATTATATGCAAATTATGTTTGAGCAGTCAGAATGACTGCTATGGCCTTTCTAGTAGGTTATAGAATCCCGGTAGTTCTAGTGTTAAATGTCTCAATAGTACATTACTATAGAGATTAGACTACAGAGTATGATCATCATCATACTCTGGTAAAATTGGCAAACAGTTGAGGTCAGGTTCAAACCCAGAATCTAAATTGTATTGGAAGGCAGTCACCTTTACCACTATCTGTAACTATCTGAAATCCAGAATGGAAGGAATTACAGTATATGAGTTTCTTGTGAGATGATAGGTAGCTAACAGCTAGCACTTACCTTAAAAAGCATGTAGACATATTATTATTACCTGACTGGTATGTGTTTATTATTCATTTATATTATTATTATTGTTTATCTTGATATATTATGTAAATTGTTATTATAATATTACTTTATTAAGTATTTAAATGTAGGTTCATATTAATATAAAGTGTACACTTCTAATATGTGAATGTTTGTTTATTTATTAATTGTTATTTATTTATATATACACTACCAGTCAAAAGTTTAAAACACCCCCATTTTTACAGGTTTTTATTGAAAGTCATGCAGTTCAATGTGTCACTGTACTGTGAAATGAAAGAATAGAACAAATGAACATTTTAAGTTAAAGAAATCATGGAATCACTTTATAAACCAAACTGTATTCTAAACTTTTGACTTAAAGTTGCCACCTTTGGCAAAACAGCTGAACACACTCGTGGCATTCTTTCTACAATGGAAATCATATCAAATCTTCATAAAGTTCTTCCCAGCTGTGTTGCCATAGTGTAAATGTGGTACTTGTTGATTGCTTTGCTTTCACTCTTCTGTCCAATTCATCACAAACCAGCTCAATGGAGTTTAAGTCTAGTGAGTGTCTTTAAACTTCCCAGCTTGTTTTTTTTGTTGCTGGCATAGCTTGGACTTTATCATTATTGGGTCATTATCTTGGGTTCAGGGTGCCTCTCACTGTACAATTCACGATCTTGGATCCAGCAAAACAGCCCATACCATCACGTCTCCTCCTCCATGTATGGCAGTTGATGTCACACACTGAGTAACCATCCTTTTCGCATACTCGATGGCGTACAAAAATCCTGTGTGATAGAACATTTTAAATTATTATTCATCAGTCCATAAGACCTTCCAGTCTTCAGTAGTCCATTGGCGGTCTTTCATCGCCCAGGCAAGCCTCATTTTCTTATTCTGACGTTTTAGCAATGGCTTTCTTGCTGTCAGACCTGCAGCCCAAAGTCTTTCTCTTTATAGTTGACACTGAGACTTGCTTATTATGACCTCTAGTTGTGCTTGAAGCAGTTGTCCTGTGAGCTGCCTATCACACAAGTAGTTGACTCTCAGAATCTTGTCTTCTGATTTTGTTGTGGCACTTACCATTGTACCAGCTATTAATTGGACTTAAACTGTTTG
>JAODUG010060427.1:3953-14521 GCA_027564795.1 Aphredoderus sayanus
GCAAGCTGCAGCCCCTGAGCAGCACAGCGCCTGGAGTAACACAGCAAGCTGCAGCCCCTGAGCAGCACAGCGCCTGGAGTAACACAGCAAGCTGCAGCCCCTGAGCAGCACAGCGCCTGGTGTAACACAGCAAGCTGCAAAATAAACAGTGCACCGTGTAATCTTCTGCCAGCGAGACGATAAGCAGCGATGTGTTTGTGCGCCCAGTCAACAGAGGGGCGTTCACACACACACACACAGACCCTCATCGCCACCACCAACCAACACTAGTTACCATGGAAACCTCAGCCCGTAGTAGCTGCGTGCTGCGATTGGCTGATTCCGGGGTGTCCTCCCTCCCCACCACCACCTTCGCTCCCTATCTCATATTGCACTCATCTTCCTTTCCGCACATCTTTATTTCTCATATTTCTCTGCCCTCGGTTTGCTGCTGCTCACCCAAGGACTGGCGTAGGTCAGGCCCTGCTTTTCCCGTTACGACCCCCCCGTTCCCACTCTGTGTTGCCACAGAAACGGGGAATGTAATGAAGACGGGCCGTTGACATGCCGTTTCCACGGAGATGCAGGAAGAAAGAAAATGCGTAGAAATACATTAGAATGAAATATTTTTCTATAAAAAAGGACAAGATGTGCAGGAGGACAGGTCGTGGTCTCGCTTTGAAAACATCTTAAACCAGATTTGTGTGGGATTTTAGTTAATGTTCGTGACATTATGCATTTTTAGGCACCCACTGTACGTGTTGTTGAGTTGATTCGTGTTTTAAGTAATGTACTTTTATTTACTTCACTACCTATTGAAAATACAGTAAAATAAAACGCAATATTAAATTGCTTAGAGATATATTAGTGAATACAAAATAAATCATGAAATACAATGAAGTACAGATTGAGCATGTAGCAGCAAATGTTAATTACCGGTAAGCAGTATATTTATTCATCAAGATGCCTCCAACTAGAGATTCTCTGGTCTCCATAGCCACTGACTATGACTCTCGCACAGCAACTGTGCTCTTGGTCATTGCTAAAGGTTATCTGCAGGGAATATCATAACTTACTCTTGTTTGTTCAGCAGAGTTGAGCCCGTTTGTCAGAAATCATCAAGCTCAAACTTTATTATCGGAATTAATGATTGTATGCTTGGACATGGGGGAAAGTGCTTGGAAACAAGCTGTCAATTCCACATTGTGGTGGATAGTGGGGGTGGCGTGCCATCCTTCTCTCTACCTAAAGATCTTCCTTCTCCCCATATGTTGCAGGGAATGCACATGGTCCATTACAGTACAGTGCATAGTAACAAAAAGAGGAAAGGGATTACGGTCAAATTAGCTTTGACAGATATGAAATTAAGTTTATGTTCGTAAAACCGGCTCTTACTGTATATGGAATACATTTATCTGCTGATAGTGGAAATAAGCAGGGTATATGATAGCCCAGTTATCTTAACTGATTTAAGATGATAATAGAGATACACCCATTTTAATTCAATCCCATGGTTCTGGGATTTCATTTGAATTAGGCACACAACTTAAAACGGTCACTTTAGCAAAACATAATTTAACAATTTGGACCAAGCACAGTGCTAAATTATAAATAACTTGCGTATACGCCCATTTACTGCGGACGTCATCAACCTACGATATGCACATCCATTTTACCAATACAAGTGGCATTTTGCCCCATATATAAAATTAAACAATTAGAACCCTTCTGCACACATTACACCACCTTGTCATTTTCGTCTGCTGACAATAAACTGAAGAGCTGCTTTCATTTCTCCAGTGTTGTTATCAAACAAACATGACTCTGCGGTCATACTTTCATATTCACCAGCATTCCCATTCCCAGCACAGCCGTTTACAAACGCTGGCGACCTACATTTGAAGTTTAGCTGATATGACGCAGGATAACTGACAGATTCATACGATCGTTCCAGACTAGTAAACAGCCAGCATACAATGTTAGAGTCACGTTGCACTTTAACAAAATTGTAGGAACCCACTGGCTTCACAAATGACGTCACTGGGAATAACATAACAGCCATGTATTTTAGAATCACTTCCTCTATGATAACAAATAACTTCTCTTACTGTTAAGAGGAACTTGGATAGCCAGTCCACCATACAAGTAGAAGCAGCTATAACTTACTTTGGCAACAAGAAAAGGCTTCAGTTGTGGCCCAAAATGATGAGTGATTATTCCACTTTAAAATGAATAAAGTGAATAAATACATATCAAAATTGGCTAAGTTTAGCTATATGCTCTAGCAACAAAATAGAAATGATCAAAACCTAGTTACAGTCAGGTGCCCCTGTATGCAAACTCTATTAAAGCTTGTTGACCAATAACACTAGACTGACCTAAACACAAAACATTATCTCAGCCAGTGTCTGTTGTTGAATTGTCTATGGCTGAAGGCCTCTGTTCCTGTCTCCTCAGTCATACAGTATTGTACATACTGTACAGAGACAGATTGAAAGAAGAGAAGAGGTCCACAGCTGATCTATTCTAAAAGAAAATACTAAATCAATTTGGCAGAGAGAACTCTATCATTCCAGGCTATAACTCACATCTTTGCTTAATATCTGCATTGTTCAAACAAAGCAGGGAGGATCCATTATTTAAATACGAACATGCCCACAGTCAGTCCTGGAAGTCAGCCCAGATGCTTTAGGAGAGGCCAGCATATTTATGTGTGTGTGTCTGTGTGTTGTATTAAAGTGATACCACAGTAAAACTATTTAAAGACTGGGTATAGTGGCACTGTAAAATGGATGGTTAGCGATTCTAATCAAATGCACTTTTGTCAATTTCAGCAAATATCTCCTCACAGTCTGACATGTGCACTAACGGACTCCCGTCAGTGGTCCTCTCAGAAGCTCCGCCCCCACATTGGAGGTGGATTCGTGTACCAACAACTAAGAGACATTTCTGAACTGTTGGCCGCACATTGCCCCCGAAGGACATAAAAATAAAAAATAAAAAAGGGACCACAATGGCAGGAGTGGTTCAAACGGCGCCGTTGCCATGACGACCAGCTATATTGGAGTGGGTACCATCCGCAGCGGAAAACTAGGAAAAAGTAGGCTTGTGTGAGTAAAGCGGAGCTGAGCCGGTACTCTGCGGTGGAAAAGCTCTCAAAGCGAGCATTGAGCAAAAGGCATGTAGAGTGGAGCTGGTACCATGCAGTGGGAAAGGCATGTAGAGTGGAGCTGGTACCATGCAGTGGGAAAGCACCAGATGTCCTCT
This sequence comes from Aphredoderus sayanus, assembly GCA_027564795.1. Lineage (NCBI taxonomy): Eukaryota > Metazoa > Chordata > Actinopteri > Percopsiformes > Aphredoderidae > Aphredoderus > Aphredoderus sayanus. Next base: position 7,200 of record JAODUG010060427.1, read on the forward strand.
GGGTCTATATGACCCAAATCACTAGCTCTTTGTGGCAGATAGAAGGCGCTAAACCTAATTCTACAGCTTACACAGACATATGATGTGCGAGTTTGAAACCCCGAGGACAACAGGAAGGTTAAAAGGCACAAAAAAAACATAAACACATAAATAATTAATTAATTAATAAATAAATACCGTTAAAATCTCCTAGATTTGAACGGTATAGATCAATAAGCCTATCTCAAGAAAACAGGGGCCAGGTGCCTGACTCAGAACTCTCATATTCAGTCATTTTGCAACCTTTTTTCTACTAGATTTTGATCAAAGTTACCATGGTAACAGAAATGATTAAATAAGATAAGAAAGAAAGCAATATATTAGAGTTATCACAATATTTATTTTTCACGATACTGTATAGATTGTCTTGCCCCTAGTATCAATACTTTTTTTTAAATGAATAAAGAAAATATACAGAACAAGACGTACAGATACAACATTCTGGATAGAACTCAATCACTGATTCATTATTCATTAAACGATTTTCTTTTAAATCTCTAATGTTATTATGCTTTGACATGTATATAGTTTTATTGAGTCCATAGCGTATAGCCTAGCATGGAAATAACCCTTGTGTTTTCCTTAAAAATATTGTATTTGGCCATCTGATTGTGTATGATTTTGTGTGTTTTTTTTAATTGGCATTGCTGTGTGTATTTATTTATCTATTAAATATTTCTTTATGTATTTGTGTTGTTTTTCGTGCCTTTTAACCCCCTGTTCTCGGGTTTCAAACACACATCAGCAGTGCACATCATATGTGTGTGTAAGCTGTAGAATTAGGTTTAGCGCCTTCTATCTGCCACAAATAGATAGTGATTTGGGTCATTTTGACCCGAAGGACATCACAAGGGATAACAAGCTCTTCTCTGCAGGATACAGAATTGAAATTCAAATATCATTAATGGTAGAAAATTCACATTAATAAATGTGTTTTTAAACAACCAACATCACTATAAAAGGTGTCTCTGCACCGCGAGCGCTGGCGAGCGATCGGCCAATCAGTCTAAATATAACCGAATATGCCTGATCCTTGTGCTCTGTCACCGACTTCTCTGATCTAGCTCCGTAGGAGCCTGGGACTAGTTATGTAGTTCTCATGACTGCCTACACTGAAACGTGAAACCATAGACTGTATAAATAAATGGACAAACCCCCCGTGATGTCATACTGTAGGCCCCATCGGTTGTCTGCAGAACGGTTTGAAGCTCAACCGGTGCTGTGCTGGCATTTAGACAGCCTTGAGTCTGTAAATGGGATCACAAACAAAAGTGGTGCAGACAGCACCAAAAAAAACTGTCCCAGCGTTGGCAGTGTGTGTTCATTTTGGGGGTGGAGCTTGTGAGGGAGCACCCTACAGCAGCAAAAGTAGAGGGGGTTTTGTTTTGATTATCAACAATCTTTCTCCAAGATCACTGACTCCACCTTTATGAGACCGGCTCAGCACCACTTTTGCTCCCATAGAAATGCATCACGTTGCTCTTTATCTTAATATCTTAGTTTAACGACCAAGAACCGTCAAATAAATTGCGATGGCTTTACTACGAAACTCAGAACTGGCCAGGATCAGAACTGGCCAAGATCAGAACTGGCCAAATATTATTATAGAAACAAGAAATCTTATAGGCAAGAAAAAAATGTATTGCGCATCCCGCAAACAAACATAATTTGAATCTACCTAATTTGCACTTGCCTCAGTGAATCAGGGGGCAAGTTGTTTGATTTTGAGAATTATAACATACTGTACTGGCTACCTACTGAGCAAACTCTCCTGTTCTCTCTTCCTATAGGCTGTCTTTAGCAATTTAATGTTTAAGAATGATTTGTTTAACCATATTTCGCTCTGGACATTTAACTGAGAATATTTAATGTTAAGGAAAAGTTAGAAAAAATTAAAGTAATGTTTAATAGTGTGATGACTAGAGGAAGATTTTGCTGGTTTATAGTTGTATTATTAATTTAATAAAGTATAAAAGAAAGTAGGCATATAGTCTACTACAGTCTATCAGTTTACAGTCCAACAACAATAAAGTTTATCATCATGTCTGCTGTTCCCCGTCTGAAATTCCATGACATTATTGCGTTGCGTTATTGTGCGTTTAGTTAGACACAGTCTTAACACACATTGATCGGTTGTTCAGAAATTAAGTAAGAAATTCAGCATTAGCATCTAATATCATAACTTCTGTATTTCATAATCCAAAACACAACAGAATAAAAAGGCCAGAGAATAATCATACAGTAATCTAACGCATTGTTGGCCTACAGGAAATTATCTTCCCCAACTGTATACTGCACTGGACACCAACGCATTACTGACAAAGTGACTCAGTTTCCTGTCAACCATGTTTGTGGTTTTGACATGTTGCTTACACAGGATACAGTGTGCACACCCCACTGGAATTTAAAGCCAGTAAAATGCAACTTGATTATAAATAAATTAATTAAATATGATTAAAGTAATAACAGCTACCGTGTAAACTTGAGAAACTTGGCTTTGAGAAGGTTAAACATTACTGGTCAACTGAAAGCAAAATTCTTGTAGTTTTCCATAAATGTATGTGTGCGAGTACAAGTGCTGTATGACCCAATAAGCCGTGTGATAATGTAAGCATAGATGAATTGGGTCTACTTATTCATTTAGAAGAGATGGTGACTTTTCCCATGTGTCAAATGTTGTATTCAGCACATGTGGCTATAATGTAAAGGCTGTTTAATCAGTGAGCCACACCTACAATGGCCAGAGATAGCCTGGGTGTTGTTATCATGCATCTTGTCCTTTAAATCCAAATCAGAAACCTACGCATATACTGCTTATGGTGCACTTTCATGTATACATGGTCATAGAGCGTCAGTCTTGTCATTGTGATCCCTAAAACAGGAAGTACTCGAAATGGGCTGAGAAGCACAACGTTAGTTCACAAAATGACAAAGGTCCGTTGATCTCTGGTCAAAGGTAACATACAGTAAGAGCTACAGTACTAAAGTCAACATTAATCACATCAACATTAGTCTGCATTGGCTGATTACAGCATTCATGAAAGCATATATTAGGGACAATGTTTGCCCTCGTTCAAAATCTACAGTGGTTGTGGTTCTTTAAAAAAAAAAAAAGAGAAACACATTACCAATCCCTAAATATAGCTGATAAATAATATCAACAAATGTTATCAAAAATTAGAACAGTTGTGTGTGTGTGTGTGTGTGTGTGTGTGTGTGTGTGTGTGTGTGTGTGTGTGTGTGTGAAAGTGAGAGAGAGAGGTCATTCAGAGTTATCAAGAAAAAAAAACAACTGATAAAGCTGGATTCTGAATCATACCAAATGCGTAGGTTTATAATATATGGCATCAATACAAGATATACACATGGTTACATATCTCTGAAGTTGACCTGCTGCCGATTAGAAACTGTATTGTAGACAAGAAAATTGCCATTAAGATGTCCCTGTGGAGACGTGTGTGTGTGTGTGTGTGTGTGTGTGTGTGTGTGTGTGTGTGTGTGTGTGTGTGTGTGTGTGTGTGTGTGTGTGTGTTCACGCTGACATACATGCTTCTTCATTGGCTCTGGTGCTGGAGGTATCACAGTCATAAGATAAGAGTGTGTGTGTGTGTGTGTGTGTGTGTGTGTGTGTGTGTGTGTGCGTGTGCGTGTGCGTGTGTGTTCGTCATCACGTGAGGTCAAGTCTGCCTCACCAATCTAGATCCTCTAACCAGCCAGAGCTGTAGTGTTCAACATCAGCAGTGTCTACAGTAACATCTACACATGGTGGAGCTCTATAACGGGGATGGGCAATATATCTCACTGGGGGCCACACTGAAAATATCAGAGAGCATAGCGGACAACATTACTTTTTTAACCAATATGCTTGAAGAAAACAAAAAAGAATTAAAAACAAAACCAAACAAAAAAAAACTCTGCAAACTTGCTGTATGCAAATTTATTTTCCATGCAAAACCATTTTCATATTCTTACTTAATTCACTTAACAACGTTTATGCAGCGGTAAATAAAGTAAAGTAATGTAATCTGCAGAGCTGGTCAAGTATTATGTTTTTTTTTTTTTTTATGTTTAAAGTATCTATGGCAAGAATATCTCCAACCAGCCCCAGGACCTTATTTTGCCCAGGTGTGCTGCAAGACATTGTTTTGGTCTCAGGGACTTTGCTTTGCTGAACAAGTGTGATAGGCAAACATCCAGAACACAGTTAAAAAGCTAAAGGTGTGTTGGTAAAACAATTGGTCAGAGCAGTAGGGCACCCTGCAAAATGTCAAAGCTGTTTGTATTAACGGAAGCAGAAATAAGAAGGATTTTATTACTCATATTCGACTAAACTAATTCTGGTTAACTTTGCATTCTTTGGAATTGTATGATCTAAGTCTAACAGAAAGTGTGATCGAATCTATATATTAGGCCTACATGTTACTGCATGATGTTTGAGTCACACTGGATTTGTTTTGCAAATGACCTTAGCAAAACCACGACTCACTCAATATATGGCTTTTGAAAAAAGCGTATTTCAGAATAATACACAATGCAAGCTTAACGGACACAGGGGAGAGCATGTTATGTGAGTTTAAGGTGTTATATTAAGATGCCAGGGCTCAAGGCTGAAGACCTGTTGACAGCAGAACATCAACAACACCTCAAACAGAAAATGTCCTCCAACAGCAAAACGACAGCTCCGACATAATGCTTCTTTAGCAGGGGATTTTAATAGAGGTATGATCTTCACACCAATGTTATTACTGTCACATAGGACGTAGCATAGGCCTTTACAGTAAATAAACTACAATTTCACCGAGGGCCGCGGCATAAAGCCAGCAAGGCGGCAGGTTAAGGAATAATGATGCGTGGTTAGAGAAATAATGGCATGGGAGAGACAGAAATGACGTGTAACCAATTTGTTTTCGTAAAGCAGCAACGATGTAGGCTAAACAAAGTGAACGTAAGTTGACACCACTGTACCACTGCGTCAACAGAACCCTCTGTCTGAGAGTAAAACAAAACGTGGATAAATGTGTCTGTCTGTCTCTCAATCCATCCATCCATTCGTGTGTCTTACCGTGGCTGAAGCTAGGCTGCAGTCTGTCAGCGTGAGGTGATGCGGTTCCCAGCGCCGCAGAAACTTCGAGGTCAAGATCTTGCTGAGGAAGGTCCGCGGGTGTTTCACCACGCACACCTGGATGTCTCCTTCCTGCAGCAGCTTGTATCGCATGCCGCTGCTGCTGTGAAGCAGAGTCCGCCTGCAGGGCCCCGCGGCCGGCTTGGAATTGTTGTTACCCTCGGAAGTCTCGCCCAGCAGCGGCTTGCTCTCCTCGGACTGGTAGAAATGGTTATTGTGCAGCTCGTTGCCGCCGATGCTGCCGTTGAAATCCATGGTTAACCGTTTGCCCGACGCAGGTTGTGGACTGACACGCGGATCCGCAGCCTACATGTATGAAAGACAGATTAATAAGGTCGGACCAAGCCTACGGGACCCGGGCTACCGTGACACCACCTCAGTTAACCGGAGAAGCGCTGCAGACACGACGTGGACAGACACCGAATCGCCATGAAACAATATTATGAACTGGCGCAATGTGTCAATTAAAATAGCTGACAATAGAAATATTCCACCATTTTTTCCGAACAATGCCCCGTGAATTGTCTACACGGAGCGCGTCTCGCTCTTCCGACGAGCTATTCAATATGTTCGGGCCATGGCCTTATCCACACTGTCGATCCCCACCGAACACAATAATCCACACTTCTGTCGCGGGTTACTAATCAGTTTCACCCGAAACCAGCCAAATCCAACGGCGGCACTTTCTGTGTCTTCGTGTTTTTTAGTCATTTAAGGTTCGTTGGCACGGTTCCTTTTTCTGTCTTTTGCCTTATCTTCGTTTGCGAGCCGAGCCGCTCGGATTGGTCACTGCTCGTTCATGTGACACTGATGTGACGTCAATGGGGAGGCGAGCGGATGAGCCGTGCGTCTTTGCGCTTGACTGTCTGCTGAGCGGCCAGGACAGGAGGGAGGAAGACTTCTCAGCACAAATATGGAGGGGGTGGGGGCGCACCACTGAATCCGTTCTTCAGAAATATTGTAAAGTGTCGGCGTCTGAGCTTCCCCAGAAACAATCTGCAGGCAGCTTTTTAAAGAGGTCTCCATGTTGGAGAGGTTTGGCACACAACCGTACAACAAATGTTCTAGAGCTATGGTAACAAAACAAGTAGCATAGCCTGCGACGATCACTGTATGCCTATTGTACGTGGTCAGTTTTAGTATTATAAGCATATTTTGAAGGCAAACCAATATAAAAGATCCCGACAGGCCTAGTTGAAAAGCAAATATTTATTTAGAAATAAATAAAAGGGCCATCGTTGGAAAATGCAGGGTACAGTAGGCCTATTGTATGTTACCTATCAATATTGATAGGCAACAGTACTGTAGTCTTCATCAGAGGTGTTTAGAGTACCGTGGTTGTTTAATACTGAAAATAATACATTTACAAGTTGCAGCCTAGCCTGCTGTCATTCTGTGTAATAGACAAACCTCAAACATTGAGGTGATCATGTGAGATCATGCTTTGACCTAAAAAGAAACTTTTGGTTTCAGCCAGTTAGTGGTTTGTGATTGAGTGATGTCTTACCAGAAAGATCATTAGTTTTACGTCACATCTCGCCACTGTTAAATTAAAAGTAAAATCAGGATGTTCCAAGTTGTTGTTATTATTATTCATATATTAAATGTAGCCAAAAGCAAAATCACAAGTCTATTACAAACAGTTACATTTGTGTTGTGTTCATTTACACTAGTAGGCCACGTTGTCATGACATCGGCCCATGCCATCCCATCTCAGGGGCCAACTGCCTACTAATCAACAACAACCTGCTGCTCTGGCAATCCCACTGGGAAACAGACACTTTCCATTGCAACCATTGTGCCCAGTCACAAGCAGACAGGCATCCATCCCACAGCAACTCACATGGGTGCACACAATTCCCCCGTACATTCAGCTATTGTGTTAACACTCATTCAATGTGATAGTTAACAAGCCAGTTCATTTATAATTAAGAGCTGTGTATAGATATAATTGATGAGTGATACCGACACAATCACATTCTTATATGTATAAATTATATTTGTTTCACGGAACAAGCACATACAACTTTAAAAATCAGATACACATACGTACGTACGTACGTACGTACGTATGTATGTATATATATATATATATATATAGAGAGAGAGAGAGAGAGAGAGAGAGAGAGAGAGAGAGAGAGAGAGAGACACGCAAAACCAA